>QFFA01002616.1:0-17612 GCA_003316565.1 Russula foetens | reverse complement strand
TTGTCTGCCAGAGATTATGCATACTACGCGCGACAATACCAATGTGTCAAGGAAAACCCTTGGCATAGTTTGCCTGATCGAATCCAACCTGTTTGAACCCCCTACAAGTTTTGGGTCCAGGGTCCCTCATCGCTCAAGACCTCTGCCCCACTTCACTTCCGTATCAAGCGGCTACTCACGCGGGGACGAGGACCTGCAGAGTAGTCAACCACCTCTAACGGTCAAGCCGACGAGCTGCCGTTTACTCGTTTTGGCGGTGATGCAGCTCTTTGGCCGCAGTGCCAATTTATCTGGTTCCTGTATCTGTCTCTTCTCTGTCTAAATCTAGGCAACGTCGTCAGCTGCCAATATTATGACAATTTGTACTGGATGTACCGACGGGGTTTCCAAGCCGAGGAATCAGACAACTCTCTCGTCTATCACTGTTAGGGATGCTCTTGTAGTGGTGTATCACAGACATGCTCGTGACGAAGCAACAGATGACAAAGGTGGTAGATCGCTTGCGAGGTGAGGATTGATCTGACGCTGACCCCTGTCCGTGGAAAATGAATGAAGGATGCTGATTTCATGGATTTTAAAGTACTCCGCTGGTTCCTGGAACGCGGAATTCCGTCGCTGATCGTGGTAGCCATGTGGGCTCTGGTATTTGTTTATTCAATACTTTCCAACCGCGTGAGGCGTGGCTTGCCTCCCGGTACAGCAAATCTATATAGCTGGCTGGTGCATCGCCGATCATGTTTTGGCCCCGGTCTCCACTCCATCGTTGAATCCCTACCTGCTGTCACGGAAGATGCTATAGGTGAGTGACGCGGCCCTGCCGAAATAGTGAAGGTACTGATGTTACGTTTGTCCCTTGTATTTCTCAGACCCTCTACCAATTCGCCTTGGTGAGTGCGTGTTGCGTCTCTTTTACCTGTTTTAGGCACCTGAGAAGATCAATCTGAGGATGTCAGCGACGCACAGTATTTCTTGTTCGTATGTGGTCTGGTAAATTTCTTTCTATGTCGTTTCTCGTTTGTTTTTCTCCACCCCTCAACGTTCCTTTATCGCTGGTGTGTGATCGATCACTTTCTGCCGAGCGATTTATGACAGCAAACAAAACAGATGAGTTGTTATTTTGTACCAAGCATCGAGACCGGCACTGCCGAGTCTGTTAGAGTCTTGAGCGAAAAGACTAACTACTACTGTACGACAAACTTTCTATTCATGACGGTCGATTTAGTCTGATTCGAGAGATGTCTCGTGCCGTCGAACAGTGCCATCCACGGACCAGTCGAAACGCGTTATACTACGGTGGCAAGGTGGTGAATTAGTACGAAAGGGAACAGGTGTCAGTATTCCCACCATTATCATTTGTGCTCCCATATCCCATATCATATCCCATGCACCGGCCGGACAGCCGTTGCCCGCCCGTCAGTTTCACTCCCCGCTTCACTCTCCGCTTTGCTTTCAAATTTCGTTAAATCACCACTGGCAGCACGTCAACCTGTGCCACTCCGACAGTGATGAAATATCCCGCATTGTACAGAATGCCGCGGCCGCAGTGACTGGCGAGCTCAAGGCATCTATGCTGTGCTGTACAGTGATTGTCTTCATCGGAGTGATATGAAACGTAGGTTTCATGTTGACAATATCATTATGTTCACGTCCACCATTCAGTCATCATGGCCGCTGTCGTTCGTGTGTTCCCTGCTTCACTGTACAATGCCGTATCTGAGCTTTCAGCGCTTTTTCAGCAGCCACCCCCGCATTCGTTAGTACAGTACTAGCAAAAACGTTTCTCTCACGTCAGATTCTGTCAGCCAACCCAATTTGAAGTCAAGCAAGGGATTAACCCCGGCTTGTTATCTCTTTCTTTCCACAATCGACGCGTGAACTCGGACGCGCACTTCAATTGGACCTTCCCATCTTCCGAAGTTCCCAATGGAGTCAACACGGATCCGACTCGCAGTAATGTGACATCACCACAACTGCCAACTGCTGAAATCTCTTCCGAAACTGATCCTATCAATCTGCACCGACATACACCGACTCACCGTGAGGCCCCCGAGCCTCGCACGACTTCTTCTTCTACATGGCTAAAGGCAGGTTCAGACGTCAACCACCCCAGTGAGCTCGGAAGATAATGCTGAAACGTTTTATCTCGGGAAAAAGAGAAATCACTCGAATCAAATCAATTGCAAATTCTCGCCAAGTATGCGGCTATCCATCCTCCTTCCGAGTTACTCCACATTGTCATCTCTATCGCAATGATTCGTCAAAAGACGATATTCTCTTCACAACCGCGGGGGTATCTGATTCCTTCTCTCAAATACCCCATTATCTGAAATCGCACGCCGATCCCCTGCAAGTGGAAAGGCCCAAGTGAAACCGCATTTCTCCGTTTCTGGCCGAGATGAGTTGATGGCCAAACGCATCCGGTCATTACACGCCGACTTCTTTTTGTCACATCCCCACTGGCCATGTCTAGTATCCACCATTCGGGTACTGTATCTAGCAACACCTGCCCGTTTGCCTGTTAGCTTCCGCTTTTAGCCGATACCTATTGCAGGCGATTACTGCGAATGCCGCTGCCGCCGCATCTCTCTTCCCGCGAGCGGGGGATACGGTACTCATCCATACAACTCAAACTATAACGTTTTTGTCTATCATCAGCCGCGGCCCGGTGACCTTATCCTGATCCCTGCGCGTGTCGATACGCGCACCAAACGGAGCTGGGGATAAGATGGTGCATGGTACGGTCGCAATCGTATGGGCCTGGCCCATCACGGATTTCAGCGACATCCTGATTTAGTCTGTACGCAGCTGTTGTTGTGTCAGCTTCCATCAGTTTTGCTGTTCATCGAAAAAATGAGGCATACGCAAATATCCCTCTCTCTTGAATGAAAACAGAGTATCTCCGCGGGCAGACCCTCCCCCATGGCGCCCGTTCATAAATGATCTCACATGCCGCACTTAGCGCAATTCCCGCCCACACACGGCGGCCGTGACAATCTTCGAACACCATGAGGCGAGAAATGGCATTGTTTTGAATTCTCGTGAGTGGAGGAAAGCCGGCGATGTTGATCAAGCTCATAAGCACGATCAGGCAAGTCATAGTATTGTCATCAATCGTGTAATCACCAGTCATGAGAAAAGCAGAATATGGACGTGATGAAAAAGCCCATCTAAGCAAGATCACACAATATATCAAAACACCTGGTGGACCCCTAACAAAACCAAAAATAGAAAGAAAAAGGACGCTCTCTCATGCGGCCGCAGCCCTGGTCAGTGCAGCGGCAAGCACGCCCGCTGATGATCCGTCTTCTGCGAGCACGGCCAACCTCGCTATGTCCCTGGCGAGCTCTTCGATGTACGTTGCGGCGCCCGATTTGTGGGCCACGCGCGCGCACGCAGCGTGCAAGCGGAGATAATGCACAGAGGGCATCGGTCGCGTCCTAAGATCCGGGGTCGTAAATGACGTGGTATGTTGTCGAAATGCGGGGAGGGTGCCGGGGTGCCATGTGGCGACTTGATATTCGCCATTACGCTCCTGTCGTGTGGAATCCGCTGCTAAGCCCCAAGGAGGGAGGAGAGGGGAGAAAGAGAGGGGAGAAAGAAGGAAAGAAGGAAACGCGTAGAAGCACGAAGCGGGGGCGGGGAAAGTAAAGGAATCAAGTGACGTACGGTCTCTTCCAACCAGACGTTCAATCTCCTGAACTCGTCCGACGCGTCGTCATCCAGGCTCAGCATGTTCTCGAGGCGGTAGAAGCGCGGCGTAGGCTCGCAGAGCGGGTCGTCGCTCGAGAGACCGGCGTATCGGGAAAGCGTCCTGACGTCGACCGATGGAGGGATAATAAGCGTCACTTCCAGGGGAGCACTAGGCGCCGATGGGCCTGCAATGGATGCCGCGTCCAACACGCCGGTGATCGCACACTTGTATGCATCGCGCTCCAGCGCCTAGAAGAGCAAGAGAGAACCGTAGGGGTCTGGAGGGTCTTATCATAGTGAGCGGGGTAACGAGCAAGGGAGGGGCGTACGAGGATTCTCTTGTCCCCATAGTCCGAATGGGCACCACCTTGGCCGCTGGGTGTGGAGATGGACGAAGTACCGCGGCTCGAGAACGATCGTCCAGTGGAAGCTTTGACTTTTGTGAATCGAGTTGGATGTGTAGGGGTAAAAAGAACTGCATCTCAGAGCCGGGAAAAACGCAAAAACAGAAAACGGGAGGAACGCACAGGCCCCGACAAAGGTAAAGATGTACTTCTGCGCGAGTCGTGCGAGCGCGTGCTCGTCGGCGCAGTTGAGGATCTTCTTGCACACCCAGTCGCGTCCGCGCTCTGTAGGCGCCTCTAGGACGAGGTGACCGAGTACCCGCGAGCACATGTCGTAGGATGCCGATCCGGGAGGGGGCTGGCGACCGACGGCCCAGAAGAAGAGCCGGGTGCAGCGTGCGTAGGCGTCGTGCCAGGTGGGGTGCGCCTGGCGGCTGAACACGTTGTCTGGGAGGGGTTCGAACGGCGGCGCATCTTCGAGCCTGCGCGACCCGTTGCGGGCCATGGCTGCTGGTACTGGGAGTGTGTTTTGCGTTTGTTGCACGAGGTGCGGCGCTTCGAAGTAGACTTGTGTGCGCGGAATTAAAAACGCCTATACTAGCGAGTACTGACAAACATGGACAATGATGAGGCTCGGAAACTGGGAAATAAATCTAGAATGAATGACAAAGAGTCGAGTCGGACGAGAACCTTGGCCTTAATGCGCGGTCACGTGCCACTCACCGTGAGGACATTTTCGATGCGGCCATTTGATGGCCTGTGAGTGTGAGACAGTGTCACAAAATACTAGGAGATGAGTCGGGTGGTATAAGTGCGAAGCAAAGGGTAAGAACAATCGCGGTACCAACACAAGGCGGTAAAAATACCAAAAGACCTTAGAGGTGAAGGAAGCGGAAATGTGGAGTATCTCTCGAACAACGTAAAAGGCGCTGTGCACGACTTACTAGCAGAGGACATTTCCAGGTCAGTACAGATAACCTCATCGATTTGTCTCGAAGGGGAGACCCCTCGTTAGCTAGTCACAGTAGTTAGCTCGACCCAACATTGCCAGTGGATAAAACTTTCGATAGCCCGTCATGCAAGCTGCGTGAGGCCGACGATGGCGAGAAACGTTAAACTTTTTTCTTAGTGCAACAAAAGGGCCTTGATAGTTGTCGTGCAGGTCATTCGCAGAGACGAGGGTCAGCCGACCCGATAGACATCTTTGGGAGATGGGACAGCCGGATGACCACCGGTGCACTAGTTTCTTGGATGACTCCAGCCTAAGTACCCATTGCCGTCAGGAGGAGGGATGGAGACGGCCGCATGAAACATGCATCGTGGGGCAATCATGAATTCCGTCCGCCAAAATCGGTAGGCTTCACCGCGTCTAGAGGTTGGGATGGGGGCCGCGTGTGCCATGCTTTGCCCCACGCTTCATGAGACAAAAGAGTTAGATTGAGGATGGTGTCGGGATGCATCGAAAGTCAAGGGGAAACTGGGGGGTGTACAGGTCAACGGTGGCTGTCGCGTATGAAACAAATGAACTGCGTTGGCCGCATCCCCAAAGGCAGGGTTCACGATCCAAACATGGGGTGGTATGAGTCGTTTGACTGGCTTCCCGCTTAAAATTAAGCGGCTTGGCCTTCACCACAGAGATACCGCTTAACATCGCATCGGTAATTAGCACTGGCAACCAGTGGTCCGAGGTATGAACATCAACGTAAGAGAGTATTCAGTTAGAGATAAGACGGGGGCACTGGCACCCCCAAAATACTCGAGAGGCTAGCCGAGAGAGAAGGCCAAAAATCCTGCGAAACGGCCGCGTAGTGTGAGGGCAGTGAGGCTCCGCCGACGTTCAGTTGATATATGTCGTCGTTACCAGTACTACTGGTACGTTATGCGATCCAGTCTACTAGAGATAGTCCATCACGAAGGAAATCAGGGGAGCTTCCATTGCCAGTGGTCAGCACCGTAACCTCAAAAACTGTATCTGATTGAAATGTCGAAACCATCAAAGATTAGCGTGTCATCAAAGGGGGAGGTCGACGATACATTAAAGTGAGATTCCGAGTCTATTACTGAGTCATTTCCAGAATTCGATTGAATAGAAATCGCGTATCATCCGCGTCTCCCCGCCATGAAAATGATCAAGAGGGCTACCCTCGTTGCCAAGATACAAGCAGCCAAGGAGTTCGTTTGAATAGATGGAAGCACCACCTTGTCCTGTTTAGAACGTTCATTACGCATTCGCGTTAGATTAACCTTGAACGTTTGAAATGCTGCCAGTGGTCCCGTGAGAAGAGTGAAAAAGCGTAGTGTCGCCTAACTAATGTTATCATGATGTTGACTCCCGCCGTGTTCTAAATGCTCACAGAAAGGGGAATAGGGTACAGTCGCGGCCCAGGCCGATAGCGGAATGCTCGCCGGCTTGGGAAAAAAAGGGGCTAAAATAATTCCGTTACGGGGAGTCGAACCCCGGCCTCCTCGGTGCTCCCAAATGAAAGCGAGGTATGCTAACCGTTGCACCATAACGGATTCACACTGGTACTGTTTTGAAAATGAGTTTGTTCGGTTATCGGTGTACCTATTTAGTTGCACATTGTGATGGCTATGGGAAAGCCTCCGAGTCTGTCATAACCTACAACTCTAACGGCGCCTCCACCGAGCATCACTCTCCAAACGCCGTTATCGAGTCCCGCAGGCGCTGAAGAAGTCTAGAACCTTTTTCACGGGGGCCAGCACCCTCCGGGGAATAGTGAGGCGAAGGAGGGCGACTGATGCTCGCGTGCCGTCATCGTAATGCGCATTAATTGTGCGTGTTAGGCCATCCATCCCGCGGATCTCACGGCAGCTCTACGGCCGTTTGGCACAAATCCCGACATTCTATGCTCGCCCGAACGTCGTCCTGGTCTCTCTCCGGCGCCACCGCATACCTTACCAGCGACGTGCGTGCCTTGTGACGGTCAGACAGACAAAAAGACTGTGCCCGATTTTCCCCGACAATTCCTCTAAGGATCCACTTTTTTTTTGCATCTATGTGACCCCCCGCGGCTTCTTTGCTGGCTAGCTTGGCGAGAAGTGATTCCTCGTCGCAAAATTCAAGGTGATGGTTGGTGGGTCTTTGAGCACTGATAAAGAACTACTGAGAAGGGTTATACTATGGTACCAACGCTTTGATTGTCAAAAATACATTACGCTGCCGGGCCCGGGCAAGGCACCATATTCGCGTTTCTACCGAGTCCGCTTTAACACCGCAGAAGATCGTTTCTCTTCCCTTCCACTGGGCACGACGATACTCAGGCCTTGTTCCTGTTGATTAAAACGAGGGAGAAAACCCATACCTTGATCGGAAGAAACTTACCGCCCATGTGAAGGAATCCAGTTGCTTTGTTCAGGTCCCAGAATTAGTCCAGACGGGCCCGCGCACATTGTGCGGACATCACGCTCCTGACGACTGTATGGACACGCTTCATCATTCTGAAATTGTTTTCCGACAGCCGTGCGGACAATGCTGTCGTGGACCCGCAACACTGGGATAAACTGATATCGCCGGTGACGGGCCCGTCACAAAGACAGCAGACGTAATTCAACGCGTGTTCCTGTTCTCCATCCCAGAACCAACGGGTGGTCGCATGCGCGTTGCGTGCCTGCTGCGGGCGCTGACTCGACCTGTGGAAATTCTGTTGGGCAGGAGAACGTGTAATGGATCGGATAACGGCAAGCACCCAGTTGGCATTACTGACGTTCTGAGCGCATGTCCAAGCAAGGTACGGGAGGTGCTTCTATCATAAGGCCTCTCTATCCCAAATAAAGATTACAAACTCCTGCCGATGCCTTTGCCGAGCCCGCCGAGCCGAGTAAACCCAGCCAACAGCAGCGTGGTCTTGACATCTTGGAAGACGTGAGAGAAAAATGCAGGTGTACAACAGCACTCGATGTAGCCAAGACGGCCGATCTCTATTATAAGAGTGGGGTGGGAGCACAGTTCCATTCTGACATGTCATTGTTTGCCATGCTGCCATGCTGGTGTGAGAGGATTGGATCTACCGCTGGCATCCTAAAAAGAAATACAGCAGAGGAATCAGTGCCTGCACGCACGCATAAGATACGACAGGGATTCGCCGATAAGGGGTAACAATAGTCCGAACAGGACGTGATTATGGACCGGGTGAGTACCTGGGCTTGGCACCGATTGTGTGTATGGAGGTAGGGGCGATTCAGGTCGCACCCGAGTCGCAGGGAGTAGTTTCAGGAACATGCACATCGAGATGATCGAGCAGCCATGCGTACATTTTTCACGCTGCTGGGTTGGAAATCGCACGGCCGTGGTAGGATAGGTGCTTTATTTGGGCAACCACTACGCTCTTTTCTGCCTAGTCGATAACGCATGGTGAATTGAAAGCGGGAGTGAGGCTCGTGACCCGTTGATATGCAGCTTGCCGAACCTGACAAGAAGTAGTACTAAGTACACAAATAGGAACGTACATGTGGCCCGAGGTTGGTGGTGTATCGTGCATGTTTCGCGGCATTATTGATATGAACGGAGTGGTGTGTGGACGATTGAAGTACTGACCACCACCACGACCACCGCGAGGTTGTACGGTGCGGTGAGAGTGAGTTGAGTTGTGGGCTCGTTATTCACGCGGTCACGTGTCCAAACCGGAGCAAGCGATATGCCGCCACAATCAATCCGATCCACGCAAACCATCCTGCATCCTCAGCTCAGCTGGTCAAAGTACGTGGTCGAACTCTACAGCTTCCTTGACTACATCGCATCATACGCGAAAGGCGCGCACTATCTAGCGATGATTGGGTTATCAAAAAAGATGCTATTGTTCCGGTTCGAATGGGAGAACATCGAATGCGTCATTTGATTCATTTCGAAAACGAGATGTAGGCGATCAGGATCAGGCCCGTAAGCCGACCACAGGTAATGGGGGGGGGTCAATTCCGAGTCGTTGAGCAATCCACTCTCACTCCTTCCGATCTCTACGCTGACAGGCCACCGAACACTGACGTCCGCATCGCTCTTGCACCCATCCTGTCGTTTTTTATGTCATCCTTCTCGGCTAGGCCACCTTGAGGAAGATCGAAGGAACTCGCCGAGATGTGACGCGATGCGACGACGCACCTTTAATACCGTTGCTATCTTCGGACCGTCGCTTGGCGGGTCGTCGGATGCCAATGCAGAAGAAGGGAGCAGGCAAGCAAACACACATCGAGGAACCGCGCAGAACGACTTTCTCATCATAGAATCACGCGTAAGCTCTCCTCCTTTTCCCCGCTATCTTGTGGAACTCCACTCCTGCCCGAGCCTGCTCATTGGTCCGGCGAACGACACTCCGCTGATCTGACAGCTACACCATATGGCCTTCACTATCTTAGATATGGGGTGCCATCATGATATAGCCTATGAATGGCCGATATCTCTCGTTCATTGCTCAAGAAATTGCGAGAGAAGTGCGTGGTCTGTAAGGGAGAGAACATCTTCGCACTCCCACGGCAAAATTAATGACTAGTTCCTTTATCCTTAGATCGTGTATGAAGACAACGTATCGTTATGGTCCCCGGGGATCGTGAGGTAAGAATTAACTACGTTTCTCCAGACCGGCCACCTGGGGCCCAGGACCCAAATTCCTGGCTCGGCAAAAGGGCGTTAACGGTACGGCAAATTGAAAGAAGCAAAAAAAAAATGAAGAGCTCATATTGCGGAAACCCGACAAGCCCACTCTGGGGGTCAAACGTGCTAATTTTGTTTTTGGGTTTCAAGAGGGACGATTGGCAGGGGCAAGGCCTAATATCGGTAATTTCCTGATTTTTATGGTGGTAGAGTCAACCAACTACTCACAGTTTACTACGCGGTGACATGGTAAGGCGAGGCGACGCTCAATATCCTCGTCGGGCGTCAAGGTCATGAGGTCCTCGGTTCTGTTCAAAGCAGAGCCGATCGTCGACGGTACACGAAATCAAACGAGTAATCGAAGATGCCTCGCGGAAACAATTGTGTTGTACGACGCGCCTGAACACGAATGTGCAAGGAAGCGGGGATCGAGGTCTGACATAGTCGACGAATGGAAGCCTCGACTTCCAGAACTTTTGTCTTCGTCAGGGCATGCTATGCTATGCGCTACGCACACCGAACATCAGTATCGAGGAACGGGGAATAGGCGTCACCTTCGTGCCCAGTCTCGGGCCATTTTCGATGACGGAGAGGGAATCTTCCCTTCTCCATCTGTTTGTTATCTTTCATCATCGAGGTATCCATTATTGCAATTGCATCATCATTGCTCGAGGCGAGTTTGCCACCACGAATTCTTGTAACGTGTAACATATTGGGTAGCCGAAAAGTGATTGAATTGACCGTTAACGCAATAATCATATTCTGAAGTAGAGTATGTGACAAAGGGTAGAGAAGGTATCGTTATCGTGCTGCTGCGCCTGTGGGGCCCGAAATCAAGAAATACGTCAGGAAAGAAAAAAAAACGTATATATGATCTAAAGTCTCTAAGGTTTCTAGTCCGTGTAGTTGATAGTACAGGGTCCTCCAAACCGAGAAACGGAAAACAGGAAAACAAAAGAGAAAAAGGGAAATCAACATTGTTCCCACATCTTCACGTAATCGCTATCCGGCGAGCGTCAGGACGATTTCCACGTGCCGCGAGAGACGAACTGAACAAAACTTACATCCTAAGCGCACGATCGTCTTCGCTCTGGGGCCATGACGTGGACCACTTGTCCTGCGACTGAGCGAAAAGTTGCATCGCATCTGTGGAACGAAAAAAAAAATCAGTCATTCCTCATTCCTCCCCCAAAAATACTGAAATAGAACCCACTGATCGCTCCGTTCAACCACGGCTTGTCACCCGCGCCGTCTGGGAACCAACCGTTGGTGCCGCCCACAGCAACGTCGAGAATAAGATAGAATGCTGTCCGACACAAAGAAAAAAGGTTCAATGCTGGAGAGGTCACACCGCTCGGAAATTGCACGTACGCTGATCGAAAGGAGCCGAGTTGCCACGACCGGACCAAGGGTTAGGAGTGAGGATCTGTTGCGAGCCGTTGGAGACGGACGTCGGAAAATCACCACGCTGGAAGAACGGAACGTTGAAACGCAAGTCGAGCATGTGCTTGAGACGGTCGTCGACATAAATCCGTCTGTATCGAAAAAGAGCGTCGGACCATCAGTGGCCGGGGAGAGAAGGAAGACACTTGAGAAGGGCCGAGATTTCTTACAGGAAATCCTCAGTCCATTCGAGGGAATAGGTGTGGAAACCGCTCGCGTAGGTGGATCGCCGCATTGACCACCAGCCGTAGGTCTTCGAGACAGCGTTCAGCCATGTCAGCGGGCCCCAATTCAACGAGCCTCGAACGTAGTTGTTGCCTCTGCGGCAAAGGCGGCCTCTGTCAGAAACGACACGAGAGAAAAAAAAAACAAAAGAGACGACTCACTGTGCGGGATATGCCGGGCCGTTTCCGCGCGCTTCCATGATATCAATCTCGCCTGGAAAGGGAAGAGAAACCATCAAGGGACGTCCAGAATAGTGAATTCAGGGGACAGTTTTTCAAAAACTCACCACTAAGAGGCCATTCTCCATAAGTATTATTTTCCGGGAGCATCCAGATAGCGGGCCATAACTAAACGAAAAAAGCAAACAAGACAACGGGGGTTGAGATGAGACGGCGATTATGACATAAGATGGTGGTGGTGACCAACCCAGTCCCTAAGAAAACGAGACAAGAACTGTCAGCTCTGGGCAGGCCACTTGGCAGGTCTCAGAGACCTCGATCGACGGACTTACCCCTGTGGTAGTTTGGCTCGTACCTCCACCTTACCATAACGGATGCTCCGCTTACCCTTCGTGGAGATACGGGCGCTCATGGCCGGGTTGATGACGGTGCCTGTAGTGGTGTTGCTTACGACGCCACATGCTGTCAAGTTGGAGTTGGTACAGCCGGTCAAGTTGAACGTGTACCCGTCAAAGATCGCATTACGACCGATGACATCAGAGGTGAGAGTGGGAACGATGTACAGTTCCCCATTTCGAACGAACGAGTTGTTGCTCGACCCAGTGGTCATCTCAAATTCCCCATTCCTGTCCCGTTCTCTCATTAATGCCACGCAAATTTAAAAAAAAAAAAATCAGGATGCTCACCCGAAGCCTCCCAGGTCGACCTCACGCATCCAGACGCTCGCGTCGAGGTCACTACCGTTAAAGTCGTCATCCAGAACAGGGCAAAGACGTCCGATCATGGAGACGCTTTTCCAGCCGTAGAAGCACCGCAAGGCAGCTCCAATGACGCCGACAAAGGCCATGGAATAAGTGAGGAAATAGGAGATCCGGGCAGCCTTGTCCTTCTTCCCCACCCACGGCTTGGTAACTTCTCCCGACAGCATGGTGGAAATAGGGCGCTTTTTCTTCGCGAGACGCGAGCGCGTGCCGTTGTGGGTAGAGAGAACAGTCATCGGACGGGGTCGGGGCGACGAGAACGCCTCTCGTGGGACGACCGAGGCACGCTGCTGGAGGTCGATGGCACTGTTCGCCAGAGAGCTTTGAACGCTCATCCTCTGATGCGCGTCGCCAAAACCAGTCGCGGCTGCGTCCCCGAGGCTGAAGCTGATCACGCTCGCCGGAGGGGAAAATGCGTCCTTGGCCTCCATGACCGGGGTAGAGAAGGGATTGGCAGGGGTGGTCGCACCGCTGGGAATGGTACTAATTGTACTGCCCTGGCGATCTTGCTGGCGGAGGAGACCGGAAGTTGATCCGCGGGGTTGGGTTGGGGGCCGAGCGGGAATACCCTCATGGTCATTCGAGGCCGAGGCAGAAGGTTCCAAAAAGAAGGGACGTGGGGGGCGCAGCGGCCCCTCGGGGGTGACATTCTGTGAAAGTGCTGAAGACTTGGACGACGACAAAGACATGACGAGCAAGACGCAAAAAGGAGCGGCGGGGGGGAGGGGATCCTGAGAACTTGGGACGAGACCAAAGCAATGGGGCCTTTAAGGTCCCCGTGAAGACTTTTTGCATCAAGTATAAGTGTCAGGAGTAGATGGATGAATTTGCGACCCTTCCCCATCAATTATTGGACAGCCGGCAGAGATGGTAAGGGCTTTGAACGAGTTACCCGATGGGATCATGACAAGCATTACGGCCACCAAACATAGGATCCTTGGAGACGGCGCGAGACAAAATAAATATGCGATATTTCAATTCGACGCACAATCGCCACACGCGCATAACCGTCCGAAGTCCAAGGAAAGGGCTCCAGACCAGTCAGGAATAAGGAACCACACCGCCTCAAGTCAACGCGGAAGTTCAATAGCATGGGCAAGTTGGGAATGATCTCACGCCGGAAAGATCCCCGAGTGGGTGCCGTGCCGGATTATGCCCGGAGGGGGAGGACGGGGAGGAAGGGAAAGGGGAGAGAAACGCATGGCGCGCCAGGATCGATCAGGGGAGAGAGGAGTACTAGTGTGATGGTGGGGAATTGAGGCTCGTCGCCACCTGCACTTTCCATCTTTCGAAGGAGAGTGATCAAAATTTTCTATATTCCGAATGCAAAAAGAGTTGCTCTCCTCCCCGTCTTGGCTCTTTGTGCCACGATTGGGTGTATTCGATCAATCAAGAATAGCCACACACTGACGCATTGGGTCAATTGTGCGGGTGAGTCGAGGCGCACCTTTTCTCCACGAAAGGAGAAATTATCCCCCCCCCCCCCTTGCAGGCGTGACGGCGAATATGAAATCGACAATAAGGATGAGAATTAAGAAGCTCGTGGGTGGGAGATTGAGCGTCTGAGCGCTCCTGTCAGCGTGTCAGCGTGACATTGTGCTTATCTGGCGGGTCAGTGGCGCACGTTGCCAGGACCCGCGGATTTGGGTTGCGGCAAAACTTGCGCAAATAGTCGTACCTCCCTGTCAGTGACGCTATCATACAATACATACAATTTGGGACAAGCACAGCAATGCTGGAACGCAATCGCACACAAGAAAAAGTGTAACGGGAGTACAACGTATCCCTATCCATCCCACATCCTCACAATCACAAACTCATTCCTTATGTTCAGGTCACATGATCATTTACGCACCTAGATGATTTCATCGAGCTGGAGTCGTCATCAAAGTGTCATTTTGATACACATTTCTGCGTGATAGTGATTGCCAGGAACCACCAATTGGGCTTCCAAAGAAATACGCAGAAATATCTTGGATGGTTCCTAATACTGACACCCACCATCTCACCTGATGCTCCCTGATAGTCTGATAGAAACAGTCAATGAGATCGGAAGCATTCGGATGGGATTCTGCATCATATTCAGTTCTGCGACTGCGAGGACTCGCCACTCTTCTTCGCTGCTGTGTTGTCCGGCGCACTTGACCAGCTGTGACGTGGATGCTTTACGTTTGCGGGCAAATCGCTCTCCATCTCGGCATCGCCGGCATCTCTCCAGCAGGCAGCCTTACTTCCTCTCCTCCAAAAACCAAAAGCCTAAAGACGACCGTGGAACTGGAATGTACTACTTTGGTCCTGCATTCAAAACTCAGTAAGGTAGGCGCGTGGATACCAGTAGCACATCGTCTCATTTCCTGTCATGCCCATCGTGGCATGATTGCATATCCGGTACTCACGATACAGCGTATCCGTGCTGGACATTCACAATGCCACAACGCCTCCGCGTTTCGTCGCAAACGGTATGATGCACTCCGGAAAACGGTCGGAAAACGGGGGCCTTCTAACATTAATGAAGACGTTACTTTTGCAGTAGGAGAACTGAGGCCTACGAGGTCCGGTGAAAAACGCCCTCTCCACCTCCGAACGTGAATCGATCTTGATGAAGGCCCACTTCTGTCGTAGGAAATGACCTTGCTGTTGCCGTTGATCGGCCTCGACTAACGACATGGCACTAAATGGAACCGCCATCTGTCCACAGACCAGCCTGAGCCGCCCCTTCTCCCTCCATCTTTCGTAAACGTCTGTTCTGTGTCGGAAAAGGTCGGACCGTGACCCGTATCATACATCTTACAGCCATGGGTAGCTCACCGGCACTTCACCGCAAGATCGTGCCTTGAGAGGTTCGAAAGGGGAACTCCTCTCACTCTTGTGTGTCGCTATGATCGCATCTCTGCGCCCTGCGGGGTGAGCCTGTCAATAGTGGAGCACCCCCGAATTTCTTATCACTACCTTATCGCGTCCGATGCTCGCCACTGGCACGCTGGCATGCCGACTCGACGTCATCCACCTTCCTTCGAATACACGCGTGTCCGACTCTCCGTACAGTACCCTCAATTAGGTTGTCTGACACTTTTCCCGACAGAAGTTGATGCAACAGACGACGTATACTGCTGCAATCTTGCTCCTGTGCCGGGTTTCCTACAAAGGAAACGGCAGCATTCATGCGTCAAATTTTGTGTCCTGTCGTCCGCATAACGTCGACGCTGGTTGAATTCGTGTTCAGATCTTCTTATCACTCCGATGAGGATCTTCGCTTCTATCATAGGCCCGGCCAGGGGTACAGGACCCTTGACCGTATACGCCGTGCGTGCTGGTTTTGACGAATGACACATTGCAATGATGCTGTCATCGTGGGCGGTTTCATCCTGTAGGTAATTTAGTGCCTAAGATACTTCAACGGGCTGATACACGGCGTCCGATGCGTGATCAGTCTGAGGTCATACCTGGAGATTACAGCCCGCTTCATGTCGAATTGCTTTCTTGCACTCCAAAGCATCACCGTACCACAAGACAGGCTTGCGAGGTTCTCCAAGATAACCGTAGACAATTGTATAACTGCTTCATACCAAGCAAACCACCAGTTCGGGATCGCTTGTTTGTGCCCAACAAAAGAAATTATATTTAGGTGAAAATCGTAGGAACCGGAGGGTGAATATCTCCTGTGAATTATATCGTTAGATGAACAATGGACGTGTCTTGGCCTCGGCTTGATGTGGGTCGCCCTACACGCACCAGGTACAAACGTTTGTCTTTAGGATTCCTTCGAAGTTCCTAAACCGCGACAACGCTTGGCTGATAACAAAGCTGTCTGCGTGCCTCGGCATTTTAATGACAAAGAGCGTTAATGATATCAAGCGCGCCAGAGCGCGAACGACGTCAAACGACGTCAAAATTTGACCGCGCCTGCGGCTGTAAGGTGTATCAACTCGATGAGAAAAAAAAATGAGGATGAAGAATAAGGCACTTGCAGCGAATTCCCGACAGCCTGTCCTCGTCACCAGTATGGTCATTAAGCGAGCCGGTCATCTCAGATTTTTTTTTTTTGGGAACATGTTTTGAAGAAGAAAAAAGTATCGGCATCGCGCAGCACAGTTGGAATGCGGCTACGGCTATGATACGAGCGGTGGCGCAAAAATAGGACAAATTCAATCTCAGCTTCGATTGTCGTGGCCTTGGCCTGAAGGCTGAAACTCGTTCATTCCTGCCACCATGCTTTTGACACGATGCGCAACCCGCACTCCGCAAATGTAACGAAATACGCCACGAATTCATTCCCTCAAAAAAAAAACTGATTCAAACTCGATATGATGCTGTGCAGTGTCTCATCTCTCCTCACAACCGCCTGGTAGGATTACCCTTCGGCCGCAGACGTCGGGAATTCCACTCAATTGCCCCGCAGCCTCAATCAGCATTGACAGACATCGACAGCCATGCGAGAATGGTTGTATTCGTGTGCCCGCCTTTCGTCCGTTCAAAAACCACCTTGATTCCTTGGCTCGCCGCGAGTCCCAATCGAGTAATCGTGTCATATCCTACTTTCAATCAACAAAAAAGTTCAGTCACGCATCACGACTTGAAGTCACAGGAGCATGAAGCTTTGTGAATTGAAATTTTGAGAAAGGACCTATCACAAAGTCCCCAGATTGTCCCTGTGACCTGCCACAAAAAGATATTGAGGTACTGTGACTTTCGGCAAGGGTCTCCAAGTGAGCTGTGTGAAATTTGAAACCAGTTTGGAAAGATTATGTCACATGTCACGTCAGTGTCACGGTTCACGGTGGCGTTGATTTTGATTTTGAGGATCCGCCAACTTCCCATTTGCCCTCAAGCTTTCAACGTTTCGACCCTTCAACCAACCGCTTTGTGCCCTGGATGGGCCTAACGATTTACGACCCTCAACAGGGACATCTGTCGGGTACCTGCTCTAAACCATTATTGGGACCCCACCTTTCACCGGTCCGTAGCGCGCGCTTTCTTCGCGATGCATTCAGGCGTCATTGTAGTGGTTTTAGATACCTCAGTCCATGAATCACCAAGAGGCCATAGGAAAACTTTGTATATTGGGATCATGACAGAGTGGTCGGCTATCTGGTGAAGATAGCACCATCCATCATGAGTGGATCGCCTGTGCTGGGCTGAATATACCGTGATGCGTCGTTTTGGCGCCTTATTCAACGCAGCCCAGGACGTGCCGTGAGTAAAAGGCTACCAACCCTGTGGAAACGATAGGCGATTGAAAAAATAAGAAAAAGGTATCATACAATTGTGCCATTATTAGTAAATATTCGCGTCACAGACGGATTGATGACTGACGTTCCCCTCTTCTTTCTTTCTCAGGGAGGTTCACCCCGGTGGGAGTATAGGACGT
>QFFA01002615.1:0-34396 GCA_003316565.1 Russula foetens | reverse complement strand
GACACAGATGCAGGAACTAGTGTGCGCAACGCAGCCGCGATGACGATGGCCTGCAGAAAGTTCTGGATATAGAACAATTCAGGGGTGGAGAAGAAGAAAGGTGGGGGGAGCTTATTTGGAACTGGCAGCGGCCTGTCATCCTCGGGACCCAAAGGTTTAGTTGGTAATGGGCAGGTAACGGGTTCTGTAGCTCCCAACGCTTGTACGACCCGCAGCACCCACTTGCGTGGAGGTGATACCACAATGAGCGCGTACGGTTCTGAGAAGCCAGCTAACCATGCCGTAATATCTTCACGAATGACGCTTTGCTTCCACAAATCAAGGACGAGCGCACGCTCTCGCGTCCGTGACTGATCCACAACAGCAACGGCAAGCTGCGCCTCCCCCATAGTACCGAGCACAAACTGCGAAAGGTCGTCCTTCATCGCCTCGGCGAGTTTGAGTATGGACCGGATGGTCTCTACCACGAGCTTAGAAAGATCGAGTGGATCAGCGGGTGGGTCTTTAAGCGATGCAGAGAGTGCATCGATGTAATCGTCGCGTGTTGGTGCGCAACGCTCACGGAGTGCGGCAAGGGTCTCACGGCAGTAATTGAGTGCTGTAAGAAGAGGGGATGATGTAGGCGCAAGAGGGGAAGACAGGATAGTGAGGATGGGGTGCCCCGCAGGAAATAGTGATGAAAGGGTGGTGTGTAGGTCATTGAGCAGGAGCTTGAGACGGGGGAGCTGGGTGGAAGGCTCTCCGGAGGAGAGGGCGCCATGGGCCTGGCAAAACCGGTGGTGAGGAAAGAGGAGTAGATTCTTAAATGGTGCAGCACCTCATCCCAGAAGGCCTTGTGAATCATCTCCTCGACTTTGTCTTGCAACTTTGGTGGCTCATCGTCCCGCTTCTGTCGTACACTTGGCCGCGACAAGACAGATAACAAAGACTTGCCGGGAGACAATACTTTCGATGGATCATTTGCGAGAAGATGCAAGAAATATGTTTGGTTCAGCAAGTCGAGGAGGTCGGCAGGAAGGCGGGTCAATGGAGGCAGTGACCGTAGAAGTGGATGAGATGCTGTAAGAGGCGGTACTTGAACCATTGTTGCCTTATCTGGAGAAAAGGCCTTCCCACTCTCGCTAGGAGATGCGTGAGCTGATAAATCACTCATGGATAATAAGGGTGATTGTTGGAGAGAGCAAGGCTGGGGTCATCACAGAATAATTTAAAGCCTGGAGAAAATCGTGGTTGCACTGGCCCTGGCCATCATAAGTGAACCGGTGGGATCCCCGGGCCGGATGATGGGCAAGGCCGGGATGACACGCGGAACAGGATTGACTTGCCGGCTCAGTTACGAACAACCCACTCCATCGCACTTCCTCTGTCGCAAGCTCTTTCATGGAAACATAGTCCCATAACGAGAAATAAAACTCATCAATCTAGAAATATTTCCTGCGTCGAATCCTTCCTCCTTTCTTGAGCCTCGCCTCCGAACCAAATTGCTGTAAATGACGGCCTTGCTTCATCTGCTCGTTCGTCAGGTCAATGAATCGGACCCCACCCTTGTCCCTCTCCCCGCTCCCTCAGAGCACGGTGTCCGACGTGGAAATCCCGTGGTAGCATTCATCATAGGACTGTCCATCATCATCCTTGCATCCGTTCTCAATGCTGCTGGCCTGAATTTAACTAAGTTGGATCATGTATGTGCCCCGCATCCTCACCTTTAGTGATGCCCACCAACTAATCGCTGCTCCTACAGGTTCGGACCAAGGCTATCCCGAAAAGTGCGCGGAAGAGAGACTTGTTACGACCATTATGGCTCCTTGGAATGTTACTTTATATGTGAGGCTCATGTTTTTTCTGTGAACCTGTGAACACCTTGTGCTTATGTGTTAGACTCTCTCAGCTTATCGGGTCAACACTTGCCCTGGAATACATGCGAGCTGGTGCGTCTTCTTTCTTCTGCGGATCCCCACCTAACAGGAATCACCAGAATATGTCGCTCCGTTGGGATCAACTTCTCTCATCTTCAATTTTCTGTTTGCTAGTTTTCTAGTAGGAACTCCTGTCAAGGCAACGGATATATATGTATGCCCAACTCGTCCTAGATGCTGCACACTCATTCGTTAACACATTTGCAGGGTACCGTCATTGTCATACTCGGTGTAGTGGGTATCGTGGCGTTCGGCTCCATCAACTCCGGTCTCTCGGAAGAGACCTCGGCGGCTCACCTTGCGGAGCTCTGGGGTCGTCTCGGCTGGCTCGGCTACTTCTTCCTCATGACACTTTCCCTTTCTCTCCTCTACATCTTTACAACACAACTTGATCTGGTGCTGTCGTCTCGCTCAGATCTGTCAGCACAGCCATTCGCCGGTATGAGCGCTCGTACACCCAAAGCTCCCCATGGCGGCCTGCTCGTTCGTTTAAAGGGGCTGTGGAACTGGTCAATGATATGGATTGCTGAGAAACTCGAGGAGTGGACAGCTGGGAAAGACGACACAGTTATCGCATGGACGTTGGGCATCGGCTGGGCCTGCGCTGGAGGTGGCTTGGCCGGGGAGTGCCTAGTATTTGCTAAAGCCGCGTAAGTCATTCGCGTTTCTCCACGCATATGCACATCATTGAGCTGAGAAATTTGTAGAGTTAAGCTAATCTCCGGCTCGTTATCACACGAGAATGCTGGGAATCAGCTTGGTCATCCCGCGCCTATTTTAACTTTCATATTCCTCGCCGTTACTGCTGTCCTTCAAATCGTCTGTCTCAACCGCGGACTCGAGATCTACGATTCGACACTGGTTGTACCTGTGTTTTACGGTGTATACACAGCAACTGGGTAAGTCTCTGCCTCGTCCTGTGTTGCTTAGCTATAGTTGATTCCCTTTGCTTGCAGTTGGCTCAACTCCCTGGTAAGCATTTCACCGCATCTCTCCCTCTTCACCACAATATGCATGCTGAGTCCCGTCTACAGATCTTCAACGATTCCGTGGATGCTTTTCAGTCCTGGACACTCTTTCTCATTTTTATCTCAATCTCCATCCTCATATCCGGCGTCGTGCTACTCACTTACAAGAAACCCGAGTCATCTGCGACGCAACGTGATGGCAGTATTGCAATGAATGCCATCCCCGGTCGACAGATACCACGTACGGCCGATGATAAGGCCGATGGGCATGAGGGTGTACATCCCGGTGATCACGGAGAGGACGGTCAGGCCGTGTGGGACGTCGGGGAGGCAAGCGATGACGAAGATGAGTCTACGACGGTAACACCACGGTTCGAAAGTCTAGGAAAGGCTGGCCATGGTGAAGAGGGCGAACACCTCATGACATCCTCACACGAGGACGGAGATGATACCCAAACCCGGCGACCGTCACGTCGCCGTTCTACATCGAGTGTATTGCGGCAGCACAATAACCAAGATAGAGATGATGCGGATGGATTCGGGGCCTTTGAGGGTGCATAATTCTTTGGTGACCATACATAAATTGTAGCGCAGCGTATAACTTAGAGATTTATCGTTAATTTGGGCACGAGTCCATTTTGAAACTCCGATATGTTATTTCTCTTTCATCCACGCACGGTCACATCCTTTACCGCCCCACCTCACCGCTGCAATACTCGTTGTGGATTATTTTCAGAACAGTGAAGGCTTCGTACTCATCGCAAAAGGAATAGGACTCTCAGAACTCCCTGCACACTTCCTTGGAGCGCGGCTGTCCCCAATCCCTCACACATAATTCGAATTCTTTCACACCCTTCAGCATCACCCTGTGATTATGTCAGAGAAACAGGAGTACGTTGGCGGCGACGAACGTGATGAGCTGGACGTTGAATCCCTTGCGGGCGACGAGAACATCGATCCAACAGTCTTCAGCATACGCAATGCACTCGAGCAACCCGATGCCAGGGTCTACACAACACTGGAGCTTCATAGTAAGCCTTTTCTGTTCAACAACCTTTGAAGTGTCATTGCCGTTAACGGGCGCACGCACTTCCAGTCCAAATTCATAATGGCAAGATCGACCTCAACCCGCCTTACCAAAGAGGTGTGCTATGGCTGATTTTCTTGGCTGTGATCACGCTCACAGCGGAGAAAGATGTTGTATGGCCTACAGGAAAGCAGATGGAAATCATCGACTCACTCTTCCACAATTTTTATGTCCCGCCTGTCATCTTTGCCGTCATGCGGGATGAGGACGGCGAAGAAGTTCGCGTCTGCGTGGATGGAAAGCAACGTCTGACCAGTATTGTAAAGTTCTTAGATGGACATGTACGGCCTCTCCTTCACACCCCTATCCTTATAACTCATTCGCAGCTCCACTGTAGATTGGGTGTATGTGATCTTCTGTCGTATCCCCCGTGTGCGGTGTGTGACGGTAGGCGCCAGACAGGGATCCTGAAACGCGGAAACTCTGGTGGTACCAAGTCCCAGCTGCTTACCGAGGTAAACGAAATGAGATAACTCCGGAAGGAAAGAGGAAGTTTGAGGACAAGCGCATAACCTGTGGTATGATAAACCTGGTTGTGGGCCGTTTTCCGTGAATACTGACTGATGCTAAGTGGAATACAGGGCGCTATCGCCAACCTCGGAGCGGGAAGTGTTCCAGCGTGTACAACTTGGGATGAGTCTGAGCGCTGCGGGTACGGCTGCCTCGTCCTGCGGTTGAGACTGTCCCTAACCCGTTTTCAGAGAAATTGCAAGCTATCTCCTCTGCCTGGGCGGAATATGTGAACGAGCTCGACATGAAGTACATTTCCATCAGCGGCGGTTTGGCAAGCCACGTCGACTTTGACATGAAACGAGGACGCACCTTTCAGAATCTTGCTTCTATGTTATATTGCTGCGAAGAGGTTGATTTACGGCGTACACCATCATCGATGCAGCTGGAAAAATGGCTAAACGAGCCAACAGGGCCTTCCCAGACTTTCAAATTTAGAGTGGAGCGTATGTTGTCGAATCTGCTCGACATAGCGTGCGACGCAGCTTTGAACAAGGGGTTTACGGGATTTTCTGCCAAGGTTTCACCCGCAGAGTTTGTCTTCATCGGTATGTGGCCGTTTCCCTAGTTTGACTGAAGTCGACCTCATTCGTCTTTTTTGGCGTAGGCGTCCTACTCTACATGATGCATGAAGACGGCGTAGACTTCCGTGACAGAGAGAGGGCAGCTGCGATTCTTTATTTCCGATATGAGTTACGACAGACACACAAGGACGTACGGCTGAATACGCGGGTCTGCAAACACAGCTGGTCGATCATCGATGCTGTACATGAGCGCAAGGTGAATCTTAGCTTAAGCTCTATGGTGCAAAGGGTAGCCCCGAAGAGCGTTGCTTCGGGAAAGAACCCCAAGCGCAAGAAACGTGCTCAAGCCGATGAAGACAGTGAAAATGAAGACATGCAATCACCGCCTCAGTCCTCCAAAGCAAAAAAGACAAGGGTCAATGCAATGCTCTGAAAGACCGCTGAGCGTCTTGCCTAGTGCAACCTCTCTGGAACTGAGGGCATCACCATTCCATAATGAACATCGCATTATGTGTACTCAAATACCCGCTTCATAAAAACGTTCTTGCGTTGTTGACCCACGACTAGACCCATCAGCCAACACCCTTAGGCGACACTATCGAACACTCATCACTGCCTTTCCTTACTATCGATACATATTACCTATAGCGATCACAAAGGGGCCCTTTCTTGTTAATCCTAGTATAGGCGATGGTCGTTACAGGATGCTAAACATTTGGTAATTAAGATCTGGAACACCACGTCGGGAGACGGACTGCTACCAGCATACTTCTCGCGGTACATGGGTGCATACTCGATATGTTCGAGGTGCCTTCTGTCATTCGGATTCGCGTCCGACTATTTTTTGTTGTGCATAGAGCAATATTTTAATAACTTAGGTTGGTTGCTTCTAAAATCTCTAAGCGGCGTCGGCCCTTGGCCCAAGGCGACTTAAGCCAACCTGAAAAGTCTTCGTGTGAATTGCCTGTGCTAAGCAGTCGCACCAAAGCGGTTTATGGAAGTGGGCCCGAGAATAAAGCCTGTTTGAGTATTCTGTGGAGCAGGGAGCAGTAAACCGAGGCCGATCTAATAGATCACTTTACGTATTCATACCGACTCTGATATGGCCATGGGGGTTATCCCTTTCTGTCAGTCGAGGGTAGGCATTATCGGCACATGGCTGCACCTATGAGTTTGTGAACAGCCCGAAGTTATCTCTATTCTTTTCGTTTGGATGGGGTAGCAGTTGTAGAAATCGGGGCCTGACCGTTTTCAAGTGAAGCTAATCTGTAGTGTCTGCACTGATCTGCCTTTGAATATATCTCCGCCAGACGCACAATGCAGGGATACCAGAAGTGTGTGAACAAGAGACGTCTCGGGCAGTCCGAGGCAGGTAGAAGTGCATGGTGTCATGGACCTATCGGTGTCCTCGAGTCAGCCTAGCTAGTTCCCGCAGTGGTTTGTTGTTCTATGTAATTGCAAAATGGCTTTAGGAAATTGACAACATTATCATCGTGATGCGCACCAGACCTGAGCGATCGTAATCCAAACACCAGATGGAAGAGGGCTACGGTAGTAGGGATAGTGGCGTAAACATGTATCAACGGGTACTAGTAAGTAGATACCGAAGAGCGTGAAAGGCACATTAGAAACTTATCGGCGACCATTTATGAACTCCCCAAAAAACATTGTTACCGACTCGAACGTTCCCGGCGCCGGACGTACACGTGGTGATCCGAGAGCCAACGCGCTTCCTGCAGAAGACCCGGCCCCGCTGGCAGATGGCTATAGACCGTCCAAGACGAGGTCACGCAGCGCGGGTAACACGTCCGCGAGACTTTCTGCCACGGACGGGGTGGGCTCCCGCAGCACAGGGGCGACGAGCGGCGCCATCAGTTTGGATGCGTACAGGCTCTGCACGGCCGCGAATGGGTGGAAAAGCTTCACCCACTGGGCAGACTCCGCGTCGCCCAGCGATGCTTGGGCAGCAGGTGGGACGCCGCGGATCTCGAGCCGTTCCACACGAGCGAGGTTGGGCGAGAG
Organism: Russula foetens; assembly: GCA_003316565.1. Lineage (NCBI taxonomy): Eukaryota > Fungi > Basidiomycota > Agaricomycetes > Russulales > Russulaceae > Russula > Russula foetens. Next base: position 27,369 of record QFFA01002615.1, on the reverse strand, counting down.
GTCGTTGCACAGTTGGGCCAACAACGAGACCCCCCATTTCGTCGTGTTGCACCTGATTTCCAGGAAGGGACGTCCGGGCGATCGAAGGGTGATGCTGAAGGTCCGACAACGCAGCTCTATGAAGGCTCGCGTGAGCGGCTTGAAACGTTCGGCGCGATCGATGAACTCGCAGAGGTGTCCGACGTGGAAGATGTTGTGTATGAAGAAAACGATGCTGAGGTTGTCGAGCAAGGGGGTGTCTAGCAGGGCGACAAAGTCTTCCAAGTACTTGCTAGCGCCTTGAAACCGAAGGTGGTTGAGGGCGGGGAGGACGAGGCGTGTCTGGGGAGGTGAGTCTATTGGATCTGGGCGTGATTCGAGGGACTGCCACCTAAAACCGACGGAAAATTCTTGGAGAGTGGGTATCGAGGCGAGATAAGTGACCATCATCTCGGGCGAGATGTAGTGCGTGTCGGTCGGGAGTGCGCGAAGGGAAAGCGTGACCAGCCGAGCGGAAGACAAAGCAAGTTGGGGTAATCCCCAATATGCCATGTTGTGCGACGTGAACGATCGCAGCTGTGGGGCGGATCCACACAAGAAGCTTTTGGGGACGATCGCCGGCCCGAAATAATAATCATCGCATGCCATATGAAGCTGCGTCAGAGCCGGAAACGGGTTTCGCATCTTGGCGGCGAACGTTCCCAGTTCTTCCGAGCTTTGTATCCTTTCAAAGCTGATCCGGATGATCCGGTCACGTAGACCGAGTGCGGCATTTATGTTACCCTCTCCGTCCTCGGCTGCATCCGAAGGTGAATAGCGTATGATTATGGGCAACGGCGGCCAGGTATCCAGTAGCTTGCTCACGCGCGTTCTGGCGTCACATTGGAGTACCAGACGCAGACGTCGGGGGGACGCAAAGATGATGGTTCGCCATCTTCGACATACGTGCACCAACGATTTCCACATCCCAATGGTGAAATACTCGTCCTCTCCTCGAAAGAAGTCAAATATATCTAGAAGGACATCATCCGGGAGAACGTTGACCGACGCCTGCCCTAGTACGTCGCATCAGTCAGCACGCAACAGATCTACATAGATCTCGTGCACCATTGGACTCTTCCTTGTGATCCATACGACACTCCCTCATCGGCAAGCCTTCAGAAAAACCAATCTGCTCCGACAATCCAGAGGGACTGCGGGATAAGCGATGTCAGCACAGCAAGCAAGCCAGCTGGAGCGTAGGCAGGCTATCGGGAACGATGCTTGGAAACGACGAAGTAAAACGTTGGTTAGTAATTTAGACAAGGGTCATGGTGACTATCCTGGACATACTTGTGCTCGCAAGGATAGTTGTAATCAGTGAGGGCCCACAGGAATATTAATGCTTGGTAGCCAGTGATGGAGGAGAAGTAAGATATCAGGTCGGTTTCAGTTACGGTACCTTGACCCGGGATACCTCCCCCTATTTTGGCAACTGCGCCTTTGCCCTTGAGCGACCCCCCGGGATACCGACCCTTAATTTAGCGCCCTAGGGCGCCTACTTATGAGGCGACTGAGGAGATGACTCAGTGAGCCTACCAGTCCGTGCGGAGGAAAGTAGGGCAGTGACACGCTCCACACGCCCGGTATCTGCGCACACCTGGCTCGAATATCCCCGCAACCGAAGGATGATACCAGGAGCACATGGTCAAGATATTAGCATAGGCACATAGGTTCGAGTGGTACATGGACATGCCATGTGCTGGTGTGCTTTGCTCGCCCGACTCAGCCTACTAGTAGTCCTCACAAGGTGGTTTTATTCTGTATATTAAAATGTGGCGAAAATGACAAACGTACAATGAGCGCTACGTTGCCGTGATGGCCCATAGCTTTCTCGCGGAACTCCGTTCGTAGTTGAGAGAATCAAGATAAGAACTTCGGAAATAGGGAGTTTTATCCGACATACTGGTAACTAATGTCTCAGACAAAGATGGGAGTGTTGGGGCTTCCTTCAAAGGGAGAGATGGCTAAATTCCCTCTAAGACAAGGTCACGCAGCGCAGGTAACACGTCTTTGGACATTTCCTCGGACCGGGTGGGCCCTTGCAGCACAGGAGCGACTCGTTGTGCAAATATCTTCGACACGAACAGACTCCGAACAGCGGGAAATGAGCGGAAAAGCTCCAGCCACTGCGCACGTTCAGTGTCGTTGCCTGGTGACGCTGAAGGAATTGGCAAGTTTCCGAGGATCTTTAACCGTTCCACGTGAGAGAAGAGAGGCAAGAGGTCCTTGCATAATTCCGCCATCAACTCGATTGTCCAAGTTGACCCGTGACCCCTAACTCCCAACAAGAAACGGATGAGTGGTCGAGGAGCAATCGTGCAGGAGGATGTGTCAAAAGAATGGAAGCATATGTAAGCTTTCTTGGCTGGTTTGAAGCTTTTTGCGCGACTAATGAGTCCGTAGAGTTGTTGAATGTATAAGGTGTGATGTAGGAAGAACACGATGTTGAGGGTGTCAAGTAGGGGTGTATCGATTCGGGAGACAAAGTCTTCCAAGTACTCGCTATCACCGTCGAAATGAAAGCGGGTGAGAGAGGGTAATATGACACGTGTCCAGTGAGGTAGAATTGGATCAATGGGGGATTCGGGTTCGGGGGATTGCCACCCAAATCCGATGGAGAGTTCTTCGAGAGTGGGTAATGCGGCAAGATAAGTGACCATCATCTCGGGTGTGGCGTAGTACTGAGTAACCGAGAAACCAAGCTCAAGGAGGGAAAGCTTGACAAGGCGAGTGGCAGACAAAACAATTTTGGGTAATTCCACGAATGCGATGTTATGCATGGTGAATGATCGTAGCTGTGGGGCAGACCCGCCCAAGAAGGCGTCGGGAAAGATCAGTGTCAGAGGACAACGACAACCGGATGCTAAATCAAGTCGTGTCAGAGCCGGAAATGGCGTGGTGGTTAATCTTTCCAGGTTCTCCAATCTTTGTAGCCCGTGAAGTGCGATCCCAGTTATCCGATCACGTAGTCCCGGTGCGGTGATTATGTCCTCCTCCCACCGGATGGCGTCCTCGGGTGAATAGCGTATGGTGATTGGAAACGGCGGCCAGGTATACAATAACTTGCTTACGGACGTTCTGGAACCGCACTCGAGTACCAGACGCAGACGTCTGGGTGAGGCAAAGACGATACGTCGCCACCTTCTGCATACGTGCACCAGTGACCTCCACCTCTGTATGGGGAAGTGGTCATCACCTCCTCCACATATATCAAATATGTCAAGGAGGACATCATCTGGGATAGTGTCAATTGTCACCTGCGCTACCGCACACCGCACCTGTCAGTAACTGTGGTAGACGTAGTAGCAACATAGACCTACGTAGGTGTCGTGCGGCATTGGACTCTTCCTCCTGATTCATGGAAAGCTCCCTCGTCAACAAGCCCTCGGAAGAAGAGCCTGTCCGAGTTGACAATGCGGAAGCACTATGGACAAACGAAGGTGACCAGCAAGGTGACCGGACGCAGACAAGAAATCGAGAACAACGATGTGAGACTTTGATTAGTTATTTAGTCAATTTGGCATGGTAATGATCCTACACACTTGCGCTTGCGAGATCTCACTGGCATCAGCGAGGACCAACGGAAGTGCTGGATGGTCGAGGAGTACTGTACTGGAAAAAAAGTACGGACGATTGAGAGGCCATGGCACGGGGTCTTGACCCGTGGGATACGTACCCTTATTTGGCAACTGGCTTGCGCCAGTTGGGAGGTTTTAGAAATGATGCATTTGGACAATATCATCGCGATGCACATTGATCATATCAATTGGTTAGATAGCAATGGGATGTAACTGATGAATCGGGAAAAAAAGGGTGTCAAGGAGTAAGTAGAGTAACGAAGGGGATAAAATACACGGAGAATTGACGGCACCCGTTATCGACCATCGTATCACTCCGCTAGACACATGATGACCTGAGAGCTGATGCGAGGCGCCAAACTACTTTATGGTTTCTGTGGAGGAAATGACAATCGCTCACTTAGCCTTTCAGTACCTACGATGGGACGCGTTCCCTTTCCTTCTATTTCTTGTAATGTCCACGCTTGATCTCCCTGCCTGTGTTTCATGTGGTCTGCCTTTGCATGTGTTTTAAACATTGTTCATCAGACTGAGGTTAGTATCCGGACTTTATCTTGTTATCGACTACCTTACTGACTCGACACGCAGCGCTTGACTTGTTCCTACAGGTGGTAGCTATTTTGATAAAGTATATAGTCTTTCTCTTCATCAGACAGAACGCGTGGCTCGTTCCTACGATCTAGATGGCTAAAGCCCTCAAAGATAAGCTCACGCAGTGCAGGTAGTGCGTCTGTGTGCCCTTCCCCTGTCGCATTAATATTGTGTCCTTGCAATATAGGAGCAACGAGTAGTACGATTGGCTCGGATACATGCAGACTCTGCACAGCCGTGAATGGGCGGAATAGTCTCAGCCATTGCGCCGACTCCATATCACTTGCAAATGGTGGAGGAGGACCGCGATTTCCGCATACCTCGAGTCGTTCCACATGAGAGAGGAGAGGCGAGAGGTCGTTGCACAAATGCGCCACCAACGAGAGCCGCGAAAGCGCCGAGTAACACTGGATTCCCAAGAAAAAACTCGGATGAGTGGGCGATCCAAGCCTAATCAATGGAGCCCAGGAATGCAGCTTGATAAATGCTTGCTCGAGTGGCTTGAGAACCTTTGAGCGAATCATAAGCCCGCAGAGTTGTTGGACGTGGAGGAAAGGATGTATAAAGAACACGATGTGGACGTTGTCGAGCAGAGGTGTATCGATTCGGGCAACAAAGTCTTCCAAATACTCGCTGACGCCTTGGAATCGAAAGGAGGTAAGGGCAGGTAGGACGACGGGTGTGTGAGAAGGTGGATTCCTTGGATCAGGACGAAATTCAGGGGCTTGCTGACGAAATCCGAAGGAAAATTCTTTGAGAATGGGCAACGCGGCAAGATAGGTGACCAACATCTCGGGTGAGAAGTGGTGTTGAGCACTCGGGAGACCGAGAAGGGAAAGTGTGGTGAGGCAAGTGGCAGACGAAAAGAATTTGGGAAATTCCAAAAAGGTGTGAGAGTTGAATGCGTTGAATACTCCTAGCCAAGGCTCGCGCTCAAACAATATGAATGGCACCCCAATATCGTAATGAAATGCAAAATGGAACCGTGTCAAAGCGGGAAATGATTGCTGCATCATGGACAAGAACCTTTCCAGCCCGGCCGAATTTGGTGTTCTGTCAAAGCTTATCCCGGATATTCGATCACGGAGTTCCAGAGCGGCGATTATGTTCTCCGTTTCAACGTCATCCAAAGTACAACGTATGGTGATTGGCAGTGGTGGCCAGGTTTCCAGTAATTTGCTCACGGATGTCCTGGTATCACACTCGAGTACCAGGCGCAGACGTCGGGGGGATGCAAAGATGATACTTCGCCACCTCCTGCACACGTGTGACAGCGATTTCCATATGGTGAAATATTCATAATCTCCCCGATAGAGGTCAAAGACGTCTAGGAGGACATCATCCGGGAGTATATTGATAGTCACGGGCCCTGCGTAACACCAGTCAACATCCAGAGAGAGGACGCAGCAACATATAGACCTACGTTGATCTCGTACTTCAATGTACTTTTCCTCGTGACGCTTGGAACGCCCCTTTGTCAGGATGCCTTTGGAAGAGTCAATATGAGTCGATGATCTCAAGGCACTAAGAGACAAACATTTGATGGTGTTAGTCAAGGTGACTAGACGACAGACAAGCCGTCGGGAAAGACTGTGTAAAACTTTTAATTAGTGATCCAGGCAAGGCACGGCGACTCTTTTGGACATACTTGTGACTGCGAGAGCCCGCTGACATCAGTGAGGGCTAATAGGTGGATATTGTAGAAGTTCAACGGTTGCGGCATTTCGATTTGAAGCCCATCACTGGCCCGTGGGATACCCTCTCTTATTTTGGATTTTGGCAATTGGGCCGCTTCCTCAAGCGCGCGAGAATGAGAGAGGAGATAGGAAAGTACGCAGAGGTGGGAGTGGGAGTGCCCACTCGCTCAGGAGATTACTGGCCGGATACGTTTCGGCTAGTTCGTCGTAAGGCGGCCGATACTATCGGACGCCTCTCATAATTCTCACATGCACGCGAGCGCGGTACACGAACACGCACAGCTATGTGCGCATACCAACAAGTGACTCAGTGAGGTGCTTTCGCCGCCTCATCTCGTCGCTCGCAATACGAGCATTTATTGCACAAGGCGCGCGACGCACAGTGTCATTGAAGGAGGCCGCTCGGCCACCTCACCTCGGTGCTTATCGACCAAGCAATCACAGCACAGTAAAGGCTGTGCGTGCCATTGTTCATACGGACTTCATATGGACTTATGGGAGCAATAGGCCATCATACAGACCCATGATTAATTACAGTGATTAATGTCATGTATATAAAGCACTATAAAAGAAAAAGCAACTGAATTTCAGTAGTTTGACATACTGAATGGTGCAGAATCACATTAATTTCAGTCGTTAGCATACTGAAAAAAAATCACAAAGATTTCATATGACTACTGACTGGGTGCAGATTCATTGAGTTTAATATGATTTTAATATGATATACTCCTGAATTTCATCGATTTTCATGCGTTTTAGGTACTGAAAGTCAGTAGCTTTTTCTTTTATAGTGAAGCGTGCCCTTCCAGTGATGGAAGGGCAGACACTTTTCTTTATGTTGACTTTTGTGAATACCACAATTTAGGCTGGTTCTATTCATGTGAAGCCCTTAAGAGAAGGTAACAGTTAAGCTACCATCCCCTCATATCCTCATCATGATAACACCGATCGTGGTGCTACATTTGTCCACGTTGTCGCCTGTCGATGACTATGGGTATCCGCATATCTCAAGCTCTTCCACATAAGAGAGAAGAGGCGAGACGTCGTTACATAGTTGTGCCATCGACGGGACCGGGTCAGATACCAGTGACGTCTCAGTTCTGATTGCCAAGAAATGAGTGGGCGATGGAAGGGTAGTGCCAGTGACTAATCCTCATGGAGCTAATATCTATAAATATAAACACTGCTTCAGTGGCTTGAAGCTTTCTGCACCACTGGTGTTGTTGAACATGGTAGGGAACGTAGTCCAAGAATAATCTGTTGAGTGCAGGGACATCAATTCGGGAAACAAAGTCTTCCGAATGTTCGCCATCACCTTCAAATCGGGAGTGGATAAGAGATGGCAGGACAAATCCGTGTCTGGCGAAGTGAATCTCTTAGACCAGGGCGACTTCCGTGTGTTGCCGCCTGTCAAATCCGACGGCTAATTCCTTGGGAGTGGGCGACACGGCAAGATTACTGGCAATCACCTCGGGCATCAATGAGACGTAGAAAGGACTACGCCGGAGCGAGAAGGGGAAGCGTGATGAGGCGAGTGGCAAAAAAATCGGTGCTGAGGTGTTCATAACGAGCACATGTTAGGGAAAGCCATGTCAGAGATGGAAATCGCATAGTGGTGGATCATTCTGGTTCTTCCGAGCATGTATCCTGTTAAAGGTGATCCCAGTTATCTCATTATATTCTTCTTCCGGGTGTATGGATCGAACGGAGAGATGAAAGCCGGGTAGTAACCATTATCATGTCACGGTTAAAGTGTATCATCAACAGGAACACAACCGACCAAATCGCACGAGGACTACAGCTAGTCGTTGCTGGTCTCTAGGTTAAGGAGTCAATACACCCTGAAACCTAGGAGGAGAGATCAAGAACAAGGACTACGGTGCCCTCTTCCTCCTCATCGGGCACGTGCCGTATACCATAAACCATCTTTGTCCGTCAGAGCTCTCGCGTATCTGAGTAAGAGCTTGTCGAGGTCCTTCCTATCTACAGCAATGTCTGACAGATACGGCACGATGTCTTCTGCCTTCCAGCGTGCGCGTGTGAGAAACAGGTCGGCGAAACGCGTGACGGGGTCTGATGGAAGTTCTGTGCAGGGGAAGTAGGACAACACCATGCTTGAGGAAATTGGAGTAGGTGCACATAGGTAGTTCCCCTAGAATGTCGATATAGAACGAAGGACGCCGAGAACGGAAAAATGAATGCTTACGGTGAGTAATTTGAGGGAGGTGTGGCAAACAAAAGTGTCGCCGACGGCAGTATTCCACTCTGCCACGAACTCGTCCTGCGATATAGGGTCGCTCTGAAACGAGTATTGGGATCATAATTAGGATTAACGAGGGGTGGAATACATTTACACCAACCTTGTACCGACGCAGAATACCCAAGCCGACTTGACGTACCACCTTCTCAACGTCCATCTTCCATAGCTCGTCCGCGGCGTCGACTTCTCCGAACCAACGCATCACCTGCAAGGTCACCTCGCGCCTGACCTCATGCTCGTACTCCAGGGATCGGCACAGTTCCAGTACGGAGGCTGAGTTGTGAGACTGAGAGAGAGAAACCAGATGCATGAGGAGGAGCTCGAGGATCTTGTGAAGGTACGAGGGAGAGAGGGGACGCAGGGCGCCTTGTGAGCAAGTGAACATATCTACTCGTCAGCTCGTCCGGAACACACGAGAAAGTAAGAAAGGGATTGTTCACCGCCTATAATAAGTATATGCTTCTCTTTGAGCGCTTGGGTGAGTTCCTGATCGCTAGCTTGAAGTTCTGTCCGAGCGTCGTCGAGGGTATATCGCTTCCGCTTAGCCTAGAAGATCATCCTATGAGCCCAGCCCCAGGTGGTATGGAACCTAACCCGTGCCTACCGCGTTGAAGCTCTCGTCTTCCTCTTCCTCTTGTCCCTCCTCCCACACATGCTCCTTCAGCAGAATGTTCATCCGATGCAGCTTCGGGACAGCTGGAACGAGTTCCAATAATTCACTGAGGCTGTCTTGTATGACAACTTGGTCTTCGCTTCTATCGACATCCGGAGACACGACGAGAACAGCGTTCGAGAGCGTCACCGAGCAGATGTTGTATGTTTTGTTCGAGGTGCACAGCACAGCGTCGTCTTCCGGACCACCTTTAATCATCAGACTGAGCCGCACGTCAGTAACAAACGAGGTGCATAGACAATGTCGTTACAAACTTTAGGTCGTCGACGGACGATTCGATCAACGTGCATAGATCCGGTGGTAGCTCTAGCAAACGGAAAGATCCAAGGGATGCTGGCTCGGAAGAATATTTTATCTCTACCTCTGGCATCGTTGCGTAGGCTTGCAAATTAATCTGGTATGGTATCAATTCGCGTCGCGCGCGTCGAAGGTGCGACACTGCACGGTCACGAGGTGACCTTACGTAAGGAGAGAGAAAAATAACATTATCGATAATAACAGAACAAACAGAAATGAAACCAAAGTATTATAGAGTCCCTTCTGGTCAATGCCTCACTGTGGTAACTTCGTACTGTATCTGAACCTCTTTCACGTCTTTCCTCTCCGCTTTCAGGGCGGTAACAATTCGCTTTTCTAATTGCTCCAATTGAATGGCGGTCAGATCTCCAGGAACACCAACGGAGAGGTTCACAAAGAGATGTGAGCCCGCTCGCCGAGCGCGGAGATCGCGTGTATGAAGGAAGGAGGGTTTGAGATGCGGGTCTTCGAGTAACTTGTCTAAAGAACGAGATAGCGACCGCAAAACCGATTCGGGAGCGCTGGCATCTGTCATTTCCCAAAAAGCGCCCTTGAATATTTGGAGGCCTTGTTGAAGGATCACGACAGAAACCAAAAGGCCTGTCCGGGACATTAGCACATAGACTATAGGACACTGTCTCTTGACAAGACGCGCACCTCCAATAGGGTCTAATGGTAACGCCGGGAACCACCCGCTACCGAGGATCGCGACCAAAGCAACGACGCTCGAATAGGCGTCGCTCCGGTGGTGATACGCGTTCGCAAGTAGCACCGGGCTGTTCTCCTGCACCGCAACCGTGCGGGTGATACGGAACAGCCACTCCTTCGACACCACGCTGGCAGCAGCGAACCACGCCGCGTTCGTGTCCAGCGCGTGCGCCGCATGCGAATGAGAGTGCCCGATGTGCCCGATGTGCCCGATCCCTGGGATGTTGTGCGCCGCCGCGGTAATGTTGAGCAACGCTGTCTGTAGCGGTCCCGCGGGAACCGCCATTGCCGTGTCCGAAAGCGCCGAGAGAAGGAGCGAGAGCGAATGCGAACCGATGCCGAGGGCGCCACCGATGAGAAGGATAGCGACCAGTCCCGTGCCGACCGTTTCGAATTTTGCGAGGCCGAAGGGGTATCGTTGACTGGGCGGCCGACGAGATAGACGCCACGAAAACAGAACGACGAAATCTCCCAAAAGGTCTGTAGAGACACGTCAGCAAGGGATTCAAGGGATGCGTGTCAAGCCATGGGTGATACGTCAGCTAAGACGCAGGGTGCACGCAAGAGGACAGAGGTTTCCCCCACTGGAGGCATATTGCGACCACAAAAAAGAAGGGAGACTGATACGTAACCAGCTTGAGATCGTACTCACCACTTAATGAATGGCCAGCATCAGCGAGCAACGCTGCCGAATTCATAAACCACCCAGCAGCGCCTTTCGCGCTCGTCAGGATAATATTTGCGCCCAGTCCAATAAGCGTGACGCGACTACCTCGATCACCTTCACAGAAAAGGGAGGACAGGTCAGGAAGAGGTGAATAAAAACCCGAAATGAACTGGGTGCGTCCTCCACGACAGAGGTGACGGACGAATGGTGCGCACCTCCACTTTGCAACGTCTCGATCAATCCGCCGCCGTGGTCGTGGTCGTGATCATGCGAGTGTGAGTGTCCTCCGAAGATCCCATGAGAATGCGAGTCCGACAATTCGTGGTCGTGACGTTTGCTCTTCCCAACGGCCTTAGTCGACGATTTCCCTTTGTCGGTGCTGTCTTGGTGTATCCGCCGCCGCGCCACCTCCATTATCTTGGGATATCTACGGGGTCGCGGACAAAATGCGTGAGACGTGCGCAAACCCCTCAGAAGGGAGTTGAGGTGGTAGGATGGCAATAGGGCAGGACAATGGGTGTGGCGGCTTGTTCGGAAGCCAGAAATTATGAGGGTGCCTGCCATCATCGATCGGCGCCTCGCTGGCTGTCGTCGAGCAGGACTATGGGTCCGCGAGAGAGGTTAGGAATGTCGGTGTATTCTCGCTGCAGGATAAAAGTACAGGTTATGTTACGGTTCACTCGGTGTAAATCTATGTCGGACCTCCTGATGGGTCGGGCGCGTGGCATTGATATGCTGAGTTGGTACAAATGAGACGGGTGTCCGGGTAGTAACGCGGCCAGTAGAAATCATTAAATATCGACAATCAAGGCATGATCACTAAGAATACTATAAAACAATACGACTCAGGGCGTGACAAAACGTGGGAATACGTGAACCTATGGACGATAGTATGCAAGGCGGAATGCAGAACACGAAAAGAAAGATCGATACAAACTAAGGGGAACATCTCGTCAATGGCGAGGAAAGGACAATACTTGGGACGACTCACATAAATACGTACACAACACCATAGGATATCATCGGATAGGGATCGCAGGACGTAGGCCAGCTGGCGAGGGAGATGATCTGGGATTCGCAAGGTCGCTCTGTGAAGATGCAAGCACGAGCACAATCGCGCTATTTTGTTGGCAGACCGTTTCGAGCTCTTTTCCGCCCCATAGGCGCGTCCCTCCTTCTGACGGCGTACCGTCCTCTGCGTCGGTCTCGGGCGAATCTGTTCCATCGCCACCAAGCAACAGGTCGAGTTGCTGGTGCTCGAGCTTCCCTGGTCCATGACGGGGGTATACCTGGCTGCGGGACTTCGATCGTACGTGTGAAGGCGAAGTCCCTTTTCCGTTCGCCTCGAGACGGTTGTTGTGTGGTGGCGAAAGTGGCCGCGTACGGGCCAGCGAGGAGAAGTATTGACTCGAGAATGGGGGGTGAGGGTTATCGCACTCCGCTGATTGTGGAGGTATCAATGTCTCTTGGAGTACGCGGAACGCAACCTGCTCTGCTGCCCGATGGAATGGACTCGAGCCCGTAACCTGCGCCTGTTGGCCTGCGCCTACAATATCTATCTGGCGTTTTAGTGAGATCGTCCAATTGTGCCGCATGACGGGGTCGTCCACACTGAACATGTATCGGCGTTTCAGACCTTGGTGGTTCACGAACGCGATCTGGAAGGTGTTACGCATGAAGCTGCGTTCGATCACGATTGGACTGCTCAGAGGAAGGCCAGTGTACAGCAACGAGCTGGGGCCCGAACGAGAGAACGACACAGTCTTAAGACCGAGAGCTGTACCTGTGATACGGAAGGATGCCTCTGCGGAGCGAGTGAATGTGAGGTATGGGGGGTCAAAGATGAGCTCGTTGCCATGCAGATGAATTGTGAGTGAAGGATCTGCTTGTGGAATGCGAACGATGATAGGCTCAGATTGCATACGATAGGTGAGACGCGATGGGATTGGGCGCTTTAAGATGATGAGCTGATCTGGCGCCACCGAGTGGGCCGAGTTGCGAGCTTGCGAAAGCGGCTCGCGCTTGATGGACGCGTGAATCCTGTCCAGTAAATCATCGGAGACGAGACACCGCGGGTCATATCGCCGGAACGCATCAATGAAGTCCCGGCTTGTTACATTCCGCTTGATCTGCGTGTGGGCCCAAGGATCCTGTATGACGCCCCCGTAAAGAACGTCATTCAGTTGGATGATCGCACGGACAAGCCGAATGGCAAGGTCCTTGTCGTATGCAACGAGGTCCGTGTTCGCATCGTACCAGCGGCTGGCGAAGGAGTCTGACACGTACTCTAAAGGGTTAGAGTACCGAGAGGGAGGGGCGAGGTGAACAGACTGAAGGAACACACGAAGTGCCTTGTCGATCCGCACTCCACCGAAACCGAAGCACCCGACGAACGCTTTCAGAACAACCTTCGACGTTCTCCGGGATAGATAGTCTCCCAGTTTTGCCCTATCAAGATCCAGCATCCTGAATAACAATTGACCAAGTACCGTCGGGTCATCGCGGGTGCTGGACTTCTCGAAAAAGTGGGAAATCGCGTTATCCGCGTCCCTGGCGAACTGAATCACGAAAGTCCTGACGAGAGGGTTTCGGCTGATAGAAGAGAGTGAGCTGAGTGGGAGGTCGTCTCTATCCGCCGTGAATCGAACATCGCGCAGTTGTACGACGCTCTTCACAATGAACTTCCGATCTAAGGGTGACGGCTTGGTCATGTCCGAAAGTGCATCATAGTCATGTGTAACTGGCTTGGCGACGATAAGGATATCGTTGAACAGGAACAGGAAGCGGTCCTTCACAGTGTTTGAGTTAGCAACTTGCAACACCTGTGATGATAAGAGTAGCCTCCGTGGTGGATCATCAACAAATGTCGAGCCATTTGGACCACGCGACGCACTCCCTAATTGTTCGTCCAATCGCTCGAGTATCATCGCCCCTGGTGTACGCAACGTAGTCGGCTCCAAAAAGCGCTCTGGAGACGACGATGAGGGTGAGGACTGGCTAGCGTAACCATCCAATGATGACGTCGGGTCGGGCGTAGCAGAAGAATTAGGGTCTGGAGCAGGGGACATCGATTGGGTAGGATACGTCATAGATTGGGCGTCTCCATTTGGCGTACGGACACGTGGCTCAATGAAGGGGGGCTTGTCATGGGCTGGTGTTTCTGGTGTGGAAGATCCCGCAGAGGAGACCTCTTGTATCTCTGGCTCGTATTCATTGTGAGACTCCCTGCCTTGCGCGGTACTCTCGATAGTGGTGGTTGGAGTCCTTGACATATCCTCCCAATCAGTCATGAGCTCGCTTTCCTTCCGGCTATCGAACAGATCCGACAGTTTTCTGCTCATGTCAGTCGAACCTGACTGAGAGATAACAACAGGAGCCGAAACTGGCTGCTGTAAGCCGGGGAATGAGGCCTGGGAGGACTGAGATGGAAAGAGCCCCTTTGCACGGAGCCATGTCTTGACACCTTCTCGGTTCGTGGGTAACTTGCCACCAAGCCACCCAGAGTTGTTGGGAGTGGGCGGGGAACCTGGGTCTGGCTGAGTTGTAGATGTTGACGGCGTTGATAACGGTGGTGGAGTGTTCCCTGGGTTGAATCTTTGAAAAAGGCGCGTATCCGAGGCCTGGTGTGATAACTTCCGATCTCGAGTGATTTCTGGAGAAGCTTGGGGGGTGCGCGAGGAGGCCGAACCGGAGCTTATGGCAGAGAATTCATCCAGGGAGGGAGGGGATGCTATCTCAGGGGAAGACGCGTTGAGCGAAAGCCCACCGCTACGAGTACGTCGTTCTTCTTCTAGCCTCTTCACCCCTGGGAAGATGCCAGGGAAGGGGAACAGCTTGGCATCACCACCATACTTCTGCAAAGCCTCGCTGGATGCCGGGGGCACAGGAGATACAGCACTAGGTGAACTTGGGAAATATGTAGGAGGTTCTGGGAATAATCGGATCAGACCAAGGTGTGTAACCTACGTGATCGTTTCATTTACCTTTGTCCGTCTTGGAAGCCCCTGTCAAGCTTGCGCCACTCTCCCTGCTTGTACTGGAATCTGTGTTGTTGGCGCGTTCCCTAATGCTATTATTTCGCGATCGTCTCCCATTACTCGACCCTGGTCGCCCAAACGCATTCTTGACCCTGTCCCACCGGCTCTGAGAGCCCTCTCCGTTTTTCTTGGGCGTTGTGTCAGTAACAATCATGCGTAATGACTCATCCCCTCTCCACTCCGGATATTCCGTATTTGGGGAGGGGATTAGCTCGGGTTGACTAGGTGATGATATTGAAAGACGAGCTGGGAAAATACGAGAGTCATCGCTGAGATGTCTGTGGAGAATGATGGCGGACGATGGTGACGGCGGGATTTGGGAGGGTCTCGGTGCCTCAGGCGAGGTTTCGATGTCCAGTACAAGATTCTTCGAGTCCATGGATGCACGTGGTAACGACTCATCATCGTCCTCGTCCTCATGCTCTTCAAGATCCGAGTGGTGTCGCGCACTGGAGGAATGATCCCTTGGTTCGTGTATGTCATCTGCGTCGTCATAGTCGTTATCATCATGGACAGGAATTCGCTCTGGAACTGTTACAGACAGCGTCACGAGAAGAAAAACAGCACACCAAGCTAAACGGGACCCACCAAGTTCGGCTACCCAGCTAATCTCACGGTCATATGCATCGTTCCATGGTGAACGCCTCGCCGCATCATTTTCTGTATGCGAGTCCTCCTCGTCTTCGTCGGGGCCTTGTCGCTCACGCAAAGGTGTGGCAAATGGCGAGGTTGGGAACACCTCCTGTTGTTCTTGAACAGAATCAGACAGATAGGCGGGAACATCTGCGTCTACCGAATCTGCGGATGTGCTTAAAGGTGCACTGGGGGAGGGTGTCGGACGGGGAGAAGCGACTAGAGGGGATGCATCAGAGCGGCCATTGTACGTCGAACGAGGGATGGGGGAGGCTGGACTATGATCGTGATCGGCAGCGTCGTCCTCTTCCTCGACTACTACGCCTCGCCGTTCCAACGGAGTCTCATAGTCATATGCCGTGGAGGGTGGCGCCTCTCCTGTGAGCTTGGCCAATGCATCTTCTCGACTACGCTCTACGCTGGGACTTCTCGCGTTTGGTGTTGGACTTCGTGCGTCGCGTGTATCACTCTCGTCACGTGCAGGTTCAGGGGTGGATCGAGGTAAGGCTGCCGTTGATAATACAGGTGTAGTTGGAGACGCCGCAGACGGTGGTTCGCGATCATCAACAACGGTCGACCGGTTCGTGGAGGAGCGCTTTCGTCGCTTACGACGGGCAACTGTTGTGGGTTGAGGGTCCTCACCTCCGCTAGTCTGCTCGGCTTCCGCCTCCTTCAGACGCCTGCTAAGTTGACGCATCATCACCTTGCGGGCTTGTATGCGCTCGCCCCCACTTCCACCGACGGTATTGTTGCGAAATATCTTGCCAGGAAGCGGTGGTGGTGTAACGGGAGGTGATGAAAGCGACGGATCATAGGCCTCCGACCCTGCCAGCTGTTGTAGAACCATCAAACGTGCTGCTGCGCTGTTTGAGCGGAAGAGCCCGCGCTGAATATCTTGGAGAGTAGGGAGTAGGGGTGTCGGTGGGGACGTTCCGGGATAAATCATACCGGGTTCAGGAGATGCGAATAAACGCTGCGCCTGGAGCAGGGCAATATGAGCAGGAATCGGGGATATGAGGAGTGGTGAAGTAAGGCCAGGTGCTTGAGGAGTGGGTGCAATTGGGCCTTCATCAGGCGAAGAGTCATTGGTGGGGGGCAGAGCATTTGCAGGATTGGGAGACTGGATGACCTTGGCCTTGCCCTTGAAATCCTTGGAATTTCGTCCTCTTGAACGAGAGCGCGAACGTCGTCTCGACTTTGTTGAGGTGTCTTCCGGTAAACAGGGTGTCGCAGGGGGAGAAGTGATGGGGTCGTCTTCAGTTTTCGGATCGTCAGCTTTGACTTCGCAATGTTCTGCATCAACCTCTGGTTCTGGCGGTGGGTCGGGTTCTGGTTCGTGTTCTGGTTGCGGTTCGACCTGGGTCGGGTGAGAACCATCGTCACCGTGATTTTCGGACATTATTGGGCTGTCGTCGCTCAGGTGCCCATCTGCGCCCGGCTCCGGAGTACCCAGTTGTGATCTCTCGCCTTCACTGACAGCTTCGACGTGCATACGCGGTCTTCGACCATCTTTCATACGGGGAAGGGAGGTGGCCCGCTTGATTTTGGCTACAGCGTGGGCGCGCTGCTCGGCTGGAGTCGACGACTCCATGTTCGGAAGGACGAGTGTAAAAGAGGGGAACCGAAGGTGGTAGTTGAGTTTGTACGGGCACAGTCCCTGTTGGGCCTATATGAAGGGACCGGCGACCGGCGGAAATTGATTTGGCAGGTAAGGAAGGCAACAATTGCCGCTAAAATTGTGGGCGTAAAAAGAGAGCTACGATGGATAGATGAATAAAAAGTGACCCTGGAAAGCGAGAAATGACCCACTGGTAACGAAGGTAGGGAATGAGGTGGGAATAACTAGGTGTATGCGCTGCGGGCAAAAGTGAAAAGCGTCTTGTCTCGGCTTGTCAAAGCACGTGGCAACAAAATGGGTTAAAATTATTATGTGCGACAAGTTTTACTGCCTGCACGCTAACACGAGGTTATTGCACAGCTTCACGTTAATATGCCCCACACACGCTCAAGGCGCGACCCCTCATGTCTTAGAACGTGTCGGTTCCCTCGATCCACCAAAACGACTCGGCTCACGTAGATTTCTGATTGATCTCGAAATCCAACGATAACACATAAAAGGACTCCCGCACCCAATCAGGGTGTTCCCACGCTATGACCATTTCCCTGCCAACCCGCATTGGAACTGGATTTCAGTGCTACACAACTAGAACGCCACGCAAACAAACTTTCATCTCCGGCCCTGTCATTGTGACCTAGTTGGCATGTGTCAGGGGGACCTGTCCTCGGGTTAGGCGCCAGCTCCCACGTCCTTGCTTCGTCCCCATTGCTACGCTATTGGGGTCTGACCACGTCGGGCGCCCTTGGCCCTTTTTATGATGTCAACATATATATGTGGGGCTTCCAAAGCCGCTGCGATGTTATCATGGTGCATCTGATAACCGGGTCTAGTGTTTCTACCCCCGCAATACTATTCTAGTGACGAACGCTGAGTATCGAGAATTTGCCTCACATCACTCCATTCGGGTCTCTTGAGGTCAAAGCCTTCGCCAAGCCTCGCGTAAGTCATGCCACTGATTCTGGATATCGGCCGCAATTTTGCAGGGTCGGCACTCAGTCCGTTGGATCGTAGGACGGCATTACGGACATGCACATATTTCACTCGACCGAGAACGAGAGTCGCAGAAGGTAACGTAGCGCCGTCGGGAAAGATGTCCTGTGATTGGAATAGCTGAGAATTGTGATCGATCAGTACACCGAAGGGCGCAAAACAATTAGTGGTGTACCCACTTCGCATTCCATGCTGACAGCACTCTCCCTTACTCGCGCTGGTTTAACATGCAGCTAGATGAAACCAGTCAGTGACTCGGCCAGATCATAACCTGAGTTACGCCACTCACACTGGGTTCCTGGGTTAAGCCCGAGATGTCCCACTCACTGACATCGGGAGGTGCCTCAACTGATGTCTCGTTGGCGGCTTCCGCAAACGGCTCACTGATCAAGTTCACCACGAACTGCTTCGTCGCAAGAATGCTGTCCCGCGTATTCTTGGGTTGACGAGGAGAAAGTCTAAAGGAGACGCTGATGATGGGGGGGTTGTAGTACCTGGAATAGGAATAGAAATGGTGTGAGTCAGAATCCAAGGCGCTGCCTTTTCATACCGACCACCTGAAAAAAACTAGTGAGGTACATCAATAAATCGCAATTAATATGACTCGCTTCTGAATACAAATCGCACAAGGCGATTTCCATACCTGAATGGAGCAAGATTGGGGATGCTTTCAGTCGACAGTGTAGACACAAATGCAATCGACCGCGGGACTACAGTAGAATTAAGTACTTGGGTTGCATCCCTGGGGTGGTTCAATGGGCGTCCCGTGTCCCACAGTTTAGCACGATAACTTACGAAGGCGATGTCTGTGCCATATCCCAAGTCTTCCATCCAAGTTCCTCATCTGTCTTCCAATCTTGCCCTAATGGGGTCCATCGCCGACATTCCAGCCTACATTCGGCGGCTCAGTTAACCTGAACGGGTGAGCTTGGGTAAATGGCGTGAGCTTAGGCGCGTTGGATTGGGATCCAGAACGAGAGCCCATGACTGTAGGGATGATTCTGGATTGTTGGATAAGGAAAGGACTACCAGTAGTGGCACAAACTAGGGACAGTTGGCGTTGAAATTTTGCGAACGTGATCATCATGATAGGCACCCTCTGGCGTCGTCGGATTACCAGAAAGAGCGGTCCCTCATCGGCTTCACATGTCATTCAAATGACATAGATACAGGACGTACGCATTACGCTTGCAATCAATCAATTCAGTTGATGCCCGAATGATGACAGAGGGGTTCGGTCAACTATCCATCTAGCCCTTTGAGCGCGAACGCCCGACGGTCCGACGGATGGGACCGGGATGGTGTGATGTTCATGTGGACTAGTTTATCCCCCTAGTAGTGCCAGCCATTGGTTAGACAGTGATAGAGATGGTATTCGAGTTCAACTTAGCCACGGTAGATTATGCCCGACGGATGGTGTCCCGACGGATGGTGTGATTTTCATGTGGACTATTTTCTCCCCTTAGACGCTGGCTAGACAGCGGCCAGTGATCGAGATGGTATTTGAGTTCAACTTGCGTGTTGCTCAGATCAACACCCTTGGGTAAGTGTGCCTACTGCGCCGGGCGACTCTTGACTTAATTAATAGCGGAAACGTGAGGGCGGGCAGCATGTGCCCACGCCACGCCATTGTACCGTAACGAAGCTACGGGCGGAGAGGCCGACGGATCGCAATTCAGCTTGAACATTCCATTCCCGATTCCCCATCCAACGTTTTTGTCACGAATTCTCCCCGAGCGGGTGATGTCATTAATCGATCTTGCTGACAATCATCCACTCATCACTGGCACGCGGCTGAGGTCAAGGTGCTCACTAATCAGTATACCTCGGCGGCTTATACCTCGGTCTCAGTCCCTTTTAATCACCTACATATACCCACGGTTCCTTCTTTCCAACGAGACCACCAACCATGTCGGGACAGTCTCATTCCACAGAGTTACACGGGTACTATGCATGGAATCACAATCTCGAGGGCGTCCACTATGGTCCTGGAAGTGTTTCAACAGCCCTTCCTAAACTGTTGGACACTCTCGGAGCTACCAAGGCACTGGTTGTGACCGGGAAAAGTCTTTATACGAAGGTCCGCCCGACTCATCATCTCGTCCTGTCCTTTTCTCATACCATACAGACGGATGTCGTGAAGAAAGTGGAAGGCATCCTGCGTTCGCAGAATCGCTATGCGGCCACGTTCTACGATATTGGAGAACACTCCCCAATTTCTGGAATTCGGGCCGGAATAGAGGCGCTCAAGAAGTCTGGCGCGGACGTGATCGTTTCCGTCGGCGGTGGTTCCCCTATCGATGCGTCGAAAGCCATCATCTACTTCTTGCATGAGGAGCACGGTGGGGAATTCCTTCGACAGATCGCCATACCTACAACTATCAGTGCCGCGGAGTATACGGTATGATAGAGGACTTTTTATGATACTTAGCAGATGTCCTAACTTCGTAGAAGGCTGGCGCAGGCTATACTGACGAAACTGGCCAAAAGACAGCCGTGAGCTCACGATACGTCGCTCCTTCCGGC
Source organism: Russula foetens (assembly GCA_003316565.1). NCBI lineage: Eukaryota > Fungi > Basidiomycota > Agaricomycetes > Russulales > Russulaceae > Russula > Russula foetens. The sequence continues at coordinate 7,073 of QFFA01002615.1, read as the reverse complement.
GTCATTCTCGACGCAGAACTTACACTTGCAACCCCTGAAAGACTGTGGTCAGTTGTTCCCCCAATGCATAGAGGATTATACAACTCAAGACACTTAGGTTATCTACCGGAATCCGCGCCCTTGATCATGCTGTCGAGACGTTGTATCGGCCGTTTGTGATACCGCCACTGAAATATCTCTGTTATGGGGCTATTGTGGACTTGTTCAAGTACCTGCCACAGTCGAAAGCGGACCCAAGTGATATTCAAGCACGGCAGAAGCTCCAAGTCGCAGCGTGGATGAGTCTCTGGCCAGCAAACCTTGGAAATCACAGGTGATTGAGGAAGCGAACATGGTCCTGCTGTACCCATTATGAACCGCTCTCTCTAGTTCCCTAGGGTTATCGCATTCTCTTGGACACAGGCTTGGCGCAACCTATGGCATGCCCCATGGGATCACTTCGGTAGGACTTACCTAGGGCTAGACACAGCCTTTGTCAAAGCTAAATGGTCTTTCAGTGCTTAACGCTTGCCCCGACCGTCAAGTTCAAAGCCAAAGTTGCCTCAGACGAAGACAAACAATGGCTCGCAGGAGCTTTGTATCAGCTCAATCAACCATCAACGGGTTCTGTGGAAGGAGACGTCGTTAAACTCGGCGAGCTCATCGACGGGTACGTTTTCATACCCTTCTAACCTGATTTTTATGGAATATGAAACGTTTTAGGCTTGTAAGCAATCTCGGTCTTAAAACTAGCCTTGATCAATACAAAGTTCCACGAGAAGATCTTCCCACCATCGCTGAGCGTGCTCTGGGGGGCAGGAATGAATTTCAAGGCGATGTGGTAGCATACTTGGAAGCGCTATACTCCTCCCAGTGAAGCTTGGAAACATGGCATCTCGTACGACTAAGTGACTTGTAGCAGATCGATCAGGTGTATGAATTCTTAGGTGAGAGCACCGTTGTCCCTTTCATTTTCGCTTGAATCCTTTTTCTGTCACCCATGGGAATTGGCTGGTATACATCTCTTTGGCCGCTTGGCGCCAAGTATGTGAGATAATTATGAGAGGACATGTTATATACTGTAGCTCAGCAAAGTTTAGCCAGAACTTCTTATTTGGCTTGCGACAAGAGACTTCTCAAATGGAAGTTCCAGGATTGAGTATATTGAGTACTTGAGTAACCGGACCATGCGGTGAAGTCTTCTCAGCTCTTTACTGTCTTGCGGTTGGACGAGGATCAGGGATAAGCCCTTCCGATATCAGCGTGCACGTGCACAAATATAACCCAATATGGAAGGTGGCCCGTTCTCGGGCTTGTCGGCCATTTATACTGCCACCGGGGTGGTTCAGTTTGCACGCCCAAACGCACGTTACATGACATGACATGGCCTGAGAAGCGGACGTCTCCTAACCAGGAACAGGCGATCTCGCTTGAGGTGACGACGTGAATTTGAAGTACGTGTCTTGAATCGGTTTGCAATTCGCAAAACGGAATTGTATGACCCCGACACCGGCCGGCACACCGAAACTCACTTCAACCCTGAGGAAGGGCTCAGACGCGAGAATGGTAACTAATCCCGAAAATTTAGCGTTGTCTGGATCTCCCGTGGCTCAAGAGTGCCCAGGTGATCATCCATTTGAAAGTTGAATGGTCTATGTCTATGCCCAGCCCTCAGGCTACTGCGAAAATCTTTTGTACCGCAGAGTTCTTTCGATGGCTTTGGGAACGACGCCTTCTTTCTTTGCCTTACAAATCCTTTGGACTAATTCCAACTCGCAACAAGCTATTATTTTGAAAGTCCTTGGTCATGTGCACCACGGTATGGCGGCCGCGATTCGCAGCGAACTGTACAAGTCAACTCAATGCCTACGGAGAGGCAGTACACCGTGAACGAACAGAACGTAGCGTGACAGATGAGAGTATATATTCAACCGTCTCCTTACCACAGCGCAGCCATCACAAATTTCACTCAGCACCGTACTTCGATAGAAACTGCATAATCTCGTAATGCCCACTTGCCGACGCTTCTTGAAGCGGCGTCTGGTTCATGTTATTCCGGGCACTTGCATCCGCGCCATGGTCGAGAAGCAGCCGAGCAACGTCGACGCTCCTCGCCTCGTGCAGCGGAGTGCGGTTGTGCTCGTCCCGGGCTGTCGCATCGGCGCCATGCTCGAGGAAGAGTCGAGCAACCTCCGCACCTCCCCAGAACAACCCAGATGCTTCATGCAGTGGAGTCCGCTTGTCTTCATCCTCGGCTGCTACATCGGCGCCATGCCGGAGAAGGAGCCAGGCAACGTCCACAGTCGACGCCTCATGCAACGGAGTTCGCATGTTCTCGTCCCGGGCTGTCGCGTTTGCGCCATGCTCGAAGAGGAGCAGAGCGACTTCCACGCTCAACGCTTCGTGCAACGGCGTCCGCTTGTGTATGTCCTCCGCCGCCGCATCTGCTCCGTGCTCAAGAAGCGGCCGAGCGATTTCGACGCTCCTCGCATAATGCAATGGAGTTCGCTGTTGCGCGTCCCTGGCCGTTGCATCTGCGCCATGCTCGAGAAGAAGCCGCGCAACGTCTCCGTTCCTCTGCTGGTGAAGCGGTGTCCGTCCCTGCGCGTCCTGAGCCGTCACATCGGCACCGTGCTCGAGAAGGAGTAGGCCAACTTCCGCACTCGATATTTCATGCAACGGTGTGCGCTTGTCGTTGTCTTGAGCTGTTGCATCGGCCCCGTGCTCGAGAAGGAGCTGAGCAGCTTCCGGGCTCAACGCTTCATGCAACGGGGTACGATTCTTATTGTCTTTGGCTGTCGCATCTGCGCCGTGGTCAAGAAGGAGCTGAACAACTTCCTCGCTTGAGGCCGCATGCAATGGGGTCTTCTCATGCTCGTCCTGTGCCGTCGCATCTGCGCCGTGCGCGAGAAGGAACCGAACAAGTTCCACATTCCAGGCCTCGTGCAATGGCGTCCGTTTGCGCGCGTCTCGGGCTGCCACGTCTGCACCATGGTCTAGGAGGAGCCGGGCAACTTCCACGTTCGGCGCTCCATGCAATGGTGTCCGTTTGTCGACGTCTTGGGCTGTCGCATCCGCACCATGGTCGAGAAGCAGGTGCGTAACTCCCGCTTCTACCCAGAACGATGCCGATGCGGTGTGCAATGGAGTTCGCCTGGGCTTGTCCTGGGCCGCTGCGTCAGCGCCGTGGTCGAGGAGGAGTCGGGCAACCTCCACGCTCGACGCCACGTGTAATGGAGTCCGCCTATGCACGTCCTGGGCCATCACATCGGCGTCGTGTCCAAGAAGGAGCCGGACAACCCCCACCCTTCCCATTTCCGACGCCCAATGCAATGGAGTCTGCGTGTACTCGTCCCCGGCTCTCACATCTGCGCCATGTTCAAGAAGGAGTTGAGCAACCTCCATACTTGATGCCTCATGCAATGGAGTCGACATAAAGTTAAAGCCCCGAACGTTCACGTCTTGTGAGTGTCCGATGACTAGGAACTCCACAATGTCATGTAAGCCACAAAAAGCAGCATAATGTAAGGGAGTGGCCTGCAGCCGTGTCGGGACATTTGATATCTCGAAAGGAATCCTACAAGGGTATTTTGGATCGTATATCCAGACCCAAACTGTTAAATGGGGTTTTTGTGGGTCGAAGAGCCGTTTCATGCATTCTTGTATCTTCCCTGACACACCCTCGAACCGGGCATGATCCAACCAGTGCTGGGCAGAGTATTCAACGAGGGGCCATTTATTCAGGCTGTTGCGACTGATACTTTTATCCAGGTGAAGTAGTACGCCAAGGCAGGCTTGGGCAACCATGGCATGGGCAGGTGTCAAAGATATATGGTAACGGGAAATATTCGATCTTGCTTTGACAAGGCGGGCCGACGTCAGGTACTCCTTCACCGAAAAATGCGAAAATTCGACGACTTGGGTATCGTCCACGTTGACAATTGAAAGCAGACTGGAGCACGTGGATAGCACAGCCTGTCCAGGATCTTCGGGACGCCAGTCTGCCAGGAATGTGGGGACCTGCCCCGCGCTGAAGTCGAACGCAAGAAACTCCGCAAGCTCCTCAACACGAAGTGGGCGGCAAGCTACTGCAACACACTTGAAAAGGAGGTGAGCGTATTCCCAGTTTTGCTCGTCTATATCTTGCAACGCGCGTTCATATGTTCCATCGAGTGTCTCCGGTAATTCCTCTAGAGCACGCCGGATACGCGCTGGGACACAGCGACGAAGGTACCCGAGTTGGCAATAAACCCATCGGAACCTGCGGAACCTATATGAGGGAAACTTGGAGGGAATAATAGTGTATTGGTGCCTTACATCCCGTCAGCTTTTTTCGTCAGCACACCAATGACCAATTCCTTGTCCGCAAGTTTCCACCTTCTCATCATAGGGTCCGTGTTAACGACAGACTTGATATACTCAATGATGTCCCGGATTTGCCCGCTCTCGCAATGGAGAGAAATGGAACAGGAAGCCAAACGTTCGAGGACAAGTTGGATGTCAGCCTCAGGTCGGCTGGTGACACAGATGCGTAGCTTTGGGATGCGCAAGCTGACGAATTCCTCCACTAGGTTCAGGACTTCGTCACGGTGTGTTGGCATGCCAGTTGTGTTTGGCAATTCGTCCAGAGCATCTATGACGATGAAAACTGGGGCTTCTCCCGAGAGTTTGAGCATTTTAACGAAACATTGCAGAAGCGCATCGTCGCTGGGATATCGCGAACCATTTTCAAATGCCAAATGAAAGTCGGAGAGGATGGTTGCGTAGGAGCTGGACTGATGACAAAGCTGGACCAGCAGAGATGAAAGCAATCCACGGCGGTCCTTCTTTTTATCGTCTTTGAAGTCACAGTAGAAAAAGGCTAGCGATGCTAGTCCAGCTTTGCGCATCCCGTCAATGTCCTCGATGATCGTGGAACTGGCAAAGGATATAAGTTCCAGCAAAAGAAATATTTGAAGGTCAGCACACCAAAGAACGCTCTTCCCTGCACCCGCTACAGAGGCGAGAAGCATAAGCTTTATCGAAGGCATGGGGTCCCGAGACACTGACGTTTTCCATGGATCCATAATAGGGAACTTGAACCGGATGATTTCCATCCAGCGAATGTGTTGCCTTGAATAAACCATGTTGAGGTTCCGATATGGTGTGATTTGTACGCAGCACTGTGGTTTTTCCACGGGTCTGGGGGAGAGAGCCAAGATCGAACGTCTTGCTGCAACTTATCGCCTGCCACGACTTCAGCGTTCGCTAGTCAGCAACGTTGAGAAATAACCGACGTTTGATCTTATACATGTCGTTTGCGTTTTTCTGCATGATCGCTAGTGTCCAATCAGAGGTAGCACTTGCCCACCGCCAACAGCGGAACGTACTTAGAATATCGCTGACACGACCTGCAGACGCCTTGCCATCTAGAAGGAAGGTTGCTCAGCAACGGGTGGGGGGCAAGTCGACCTGGATATACAAACCATCCATGACCACCTTCATATTCTGGACGAGACCATAGATGACCTCAAGCGTTTGCGCTGCAGTTGTCCGGGCCTCGACATCTGTGAGTCTGTCAAGCCGCTGTAGTACGGCCTCCACCTCATCCTCTCCCAAAAGCTTCTTCACCAACTTTTCTGCCTCGCCATGAGTTAAGGTACGCATCAACCGGGACGCACTCACTCGGCCGTCCCTGTTTCACCTGCTTCGTCGCCAGGCCGAGGGTAGAAATCAGTTCCACGATTATCTTCACCACAACTTCTGTCATCGCTGCTGTAGGAGGGATCTTGGTATATATATCGAGTCTGTTGAGGAAGTTTCCGATGCACTCAAGCAGGTCGACGAGTGCGTCGAAGCTCGCACCAACGTCCTTGACTGCCTGATATGCATAGACGTCATGACCATACGGACGAAAGGAATCGGGAAGAATACATACTGCGAGTAGGATAGCAAAGCCGGCGAATATTGCTCTCGCAGGCGGGAATGGCTATTGAATAGGTGTCAGAAACCTAGCAACGCTCGAAAACCTGTGCCGACGTGCCAGACCGATGCTCTCGCCCAGGACCGTGCTGGTCGATAGCGCATACATGATATTGACGGCACGATCGAGCGGTTTCATGACCTTGCCATCGTCCCCTCTGAATTCACGGAAAGCATGTGCTTGTTCTTGAAAAACGGCGATGATGGACTCTACAGAGCCACAGGTTTCGAGTTGCTTAGCGAGGGGATGGTCCGCCAGTTTTGTCCCTGTCAGTTTTTCATAGTCCTGCAGGGCAGTGTCGAAGAGCAATCGGAGATGAGAGGGACTACATGGATCACTCATTGCGAACCGAAGAAATATGAGCTGAGTGAAGGATACTACGTGGGATGTGGTCGTCGCCAATTGTGTCAGGACCTGGACGTTTCCATTTATATTCCAAGATACTACCGCAGCTACAATACAAAACTGTGTCTACATCAGGGCCTATAGACTGCCCTCACAACTCTCCAGCATCGTTCTCGACTAGCCGCCCACAAACAATATACTTGTTCGTGAAATGCTGGATCCAACCCTTCATGTTCTCGCTTTAAAAACCGAACAACGCTGGCGTCAGCATTTCAGGAGTTGAACAGGAAGATAGCACAGACATTTCTTCCAGAGTGAGATCCTCAAGCTTGTCAAGTGGCTGGTCTACTGGTGTTAACATTTCTATATGCCCATAATGAAGTCAGCTATCGAGAGCATTAGGAGGGAGAGAAAGAGACGTGCCAAGATCGAACGACTGTTTTGCCATGCCCCGCGACGCATCCCGCCCCGCAAAGTTTCCATACATCCCGTCTCGAAAGGTTGTCAGCCACGACAGCTTTTCGCGTAGGGAGAACAGAAGGTGAGGAAACGATTGCTCACCTGGACCATAGAAGGCCCTGCCTGCGGTGACGTCAAACACGGTCCCTGCGATGGCAAGCAGAATTCTCCCATTATCTTGGCCACTATACTTTGCGAGCGTGCGCGGAGTATAGGTCTGGAAGAGCAACGCAGGTGCGTGAGCGCGGGGCTTCCATGAGTAACCAGCTTTGAACTCTGTCGGGGCCGAGCGGGGGATTGAGGTTGAGGGGACAAGGATGCGCTGAAC
>QFFA01002611.1:390-21706 GCA_003316565.1 Russula foetens | reverse complement strand
TTTGGAAAAAAAGTTGGGAAATTTTCATGCATAAAACACATTAAATTCAGCAATTCCGAGTTAAAACATGTGAAAGTCAGTAGCTTTTGATTTTACAGTGTGAATGTCTGAAAGGTTGCTGGGGCGTTGCAAAGTCCAAAGGTCATTACTTTGGATTCATAAAGACCGAGAGGGGTCTTAAAGGCAGTTTTCCATTCGTCACCTTCTCGTATTTGTATATTGTTGTATCCCCATCGTACGTCCAACTTGGTGAAGTACCGCGCACTGAGTAGCTTGTCTACAAGCTCCGGAATCAAAGGGATAGGTGCCGCGTTTTTCTTTGTGATTTCATTGAGAGGACGGTAGTCTTGTACGGGTCGTAGTTTGCCATCTTTCTTATCTATGAAGAAGAAAGGGCACGCAAAAGGGGATTCGGATCTTTGGAGGGTGCTGTTCTTTAGGCCTGTGTCAAGGTATTCTTTTAATGCTTTCATTTCTGGCGGTGTGAGTCTGTAAACTCCTGTTTTACGCATTTGTGCATTAGGTAGAAGGTCTATCTTGTGATCCCATGGCTGATGTTGGGGTAATCACTGCGATTCTTCATCTGAAAAGACCTTGGCATATTGCCGGAATTCCTGTGGAATCTCCGCAAGTTGCACTTTCTGTGCCATTGCTAGTGTAGTGGAGACTGTAGTTCGTCCACTGACCGGTCCATTTAAAGGAGTTGTAGATGCCGTAGTATGTCCCATTGTTGGGCCTAGGTATTTCTCGTGATGTGCATGTAGATTGAATGTGTCCGAGTTGCCATTCAATAGATCGTAGTAGTCGAGTGTTGCCGTGTTTCCACTCGTTGTCATAGAGTAATCAAGTGTGTCCGTGTTTCCACTTGTTAGATCCCAGTAATCATCAATGTGTTCTTCCCATTCATTGGCGGGAAGCATAGCGGCGATTCGAGGCGAAGGAGTAGGATTGTTGTCCTCATAGCACTGCGGCGGGCAACGATCTAGACTGAGTGAATGTTTTGCCCAATTGATATTAGGATTGTGTTTCTTTAACCAATCCGTTCCGAGTAGTAAGTCATGATTCCCCGTGTTGGTGACAAAAAACTGGATTTGTTCCGTATATCGCGGACCCATATTCATTTGTAATCGTGCAATATAGTTTATTGCGCCTTGGGAGTTGATCGTTCCATCAACATTTCTTGGATACACCGGGGATGAAAGTTTGTAAAGTGGTAGTTTGTTCTTGACCACAAAGGCTGAATTGCAGAAGAGGCCTTCAGCACCACTGTCGAGGAGTGCGCAAGCATCGATTTGCTTCCCCTTACATACGATTCGGACTGGAATGCGAATAGAAGGTACGCGTGTATTCCGAATCGTACGTACATTTACAAGGGGTTTAGCAGAAACTGTCTGACCCAAAGCGACGGTATTAATGGTACAATATTGGGGAAGTTGTTCATCTCTCTCTGACGATGCAACAGGAGAGGGATCTAAAAAGACGCAGAGTCGATTTCCATATCGACTATATCAGTGGTTTGCATAACTGCGACTTGGAGTCCAGACATTGACTCCGCAAGGTCGCCTTGGGGTAATTGATTTTCGCTTGTTTCCAACTGACAGACAGGAGGATTGGGACGACGATTAGGCAGCTTGGTACACTGAGCTGCAAAATGTCCTTCTTCATTGCAGTAGAGGCAGCGGTTCTCTTTAAGATGGCGAGCTCGTTCTTCGGGAGTGAGGTGTCCACGTCCTCTGCGGTTGGTACCGCGTCCGCATCCACGGCCTCTAGTGGTATTAGCTGCAATCTCCGTAGTATTTCCGTCAGGATTAATAGATAGTTCGTGGATCGATGTGCCTCGGCCCCGCCGGTTGAATGATCCACGGGAGGGTCGGTTTAATCCTCCTCCGTACACTTGATAATTTCTGTTGATTTCTCGTGTTTTTTCCATGAGAGTGGGTAGGGTATCCAGCTGGGGAGTGACCATAAGGAGCTTCTGGTTTAATCCTTGGTTTAAGTTTCTCCTAAAGGCGAACATCTTGGATGTCTCGTCTACATCCGCGTCCACTGCGTAAGTGCTCCATTCTTGATACCAGGAGTTGAAATCCCGGTTTCCCATAGGTGTCGAGTGCATTTTGCTAATAGCTTCCACCTTGAGTTGTGGAGGGATGAATTGTTCTTTAAATGCATCTCGGAATTGCGCCCAAGTTCCCCAATTTCTAGGGGTATATGCGGCAGCTGCTTTCATTCGTTTGGCAGCCCAATCACCAGCACAAGTGCCAATCTGGAAGTAGCCAAGGGCTGATGCTACTCTTTTGGCAATGGTGTCATAAGTGTCTTCATTGATTGCATAGTAATTGTCTAAGGCCTCCCAAAAGGATTGTGCCTTGGATGCTGAACCGTTGAACGGCGCTGGGGGTGTCCCAATTGGACGTGGTAGGGCGTTACCCTGTTGCTGGCCTGCCATAGGTGGTGGTGTGGGTGGACAACCCGGTGGTGGTTGTGGCGCTGGTACGAAAACTGGGGTTCGCGGACGAACTGGTGGTGGGGTGGGAACCCTGGGTGGCTGACTAGGTACTGGGGCTCGAGAGGAACTAGCGGCTGGAGTTCTAGGAACTGTGGATGAAGTGGCTCCTGTGCTGCGTATAGCTGGTTGTTTTCCCTTTGCTTTGGATGCCGGTGGTGTGGCGGTCTGGGTGATTTCTTCAGTAAGAGGTTGGGCTCGAGTAAGAAGCGGACTCGCTTCTCGACTGGGTGCGGGGCTAGGTTCTCAAAGTTCTTGTAGCCTTTCTGCTGCTGCAGTGATTGTCGATTCTGTTCTTTCAAGGACTGCTGTGACCTCAGCTTCGTCGTCCGAGTCTGGTTCCGGTATGTATTCCGCCGAAGATTGAGTAGTTTTGTCAAAATGGACCAACCAATTGTTAAGGTACTTCCAATAACCAGTATGTGACCACTTGACTGCTTTCCCGTTATAAAGGGCGGTTCCTTTGTGCGGATTAAGTTCGCTGAGGTCGTCTAAATGTGGGTAAGATAGAAGAAATTCTCTTTCTTCGATGATTCGATTGGTGAAGTTAGATCTCCATGGGTGACCTGGTTGGCTGTAAAGGATTTCTTTGTCCCACTGGGCGAAGATTATTCGTTGGGTCTCGAAAAGGGTGACGAACCACTCTTTAAAACAGGCATAGACGTGAGCTTGATCTTCTGGAGTAGACTGGATACGGGTTGGGTAATCTCTTTTTACTCCTTCCCACTCTTCACTCATATATAGGTGAGGCGGTAGCTGGTGTTATCCCAGTTAAAGCGCACAGAATAGGCAGGACGCAGATAAACGTGGTTTCGATCCAATGGATCTTGTATAATGATGTGGTACTCTTCGCGTACGTCGTCTGGGGTGATAGTGATTCTGTATTTCCAAATGAGTCCTTGGAGGATTCCTGGCGTAGGGCAGAGTTCGAGGAGTTCGTTTAACCGGTGGTTAAAGTCTACGCGTGGACTGCGTCCTAGTAGAAAATTGCAGTGGTTTAATAAAGACCGGCTTTTGGCCTTGGTTCGGGTCGGAATCTGAAGTGCTAGGTAGGTTTTTTCTGGGAGGGAAATCTGCGAAACCCGGTTAAAGAGTTCTTCGGTTCTCGAACTAGACCGGCTGAATTGATTTATCAGCAGGGAAGGTACTGGGGGTGGGTTATTCAAGGTAGGGAAGACGGGTTCGTCATCCGGCTCAGTGAAGGGCAACTGGATTTGCGGGATTCGAGAAGTAACGGGGGGCGAAGGATCTTGATTGGCTGGGCGTCGGAGGAGGAATGGATTGTTCCTTCGGTCTGGGACTGGTACTGCGGGGGCTGATTGTTCCCGTTCGTGGTTTCTATTGGAGCATCTTCCTCTGTGTGTAGCTCTGCGGGAGGAGGTCGCCAGTTTGTCAGACTTTCGATGTCTTGTTGTACTGCGTTTGCTCGTCTTTCGAGGTCTACGCGTATTATTCGAAGGACTGCTTCTTCCAGGAAGTGAAGTCTGCTTCCGATGAGAAAGATTAAAACGTATAGGATTATTAGCAGAGCTAGAGTGGCGTAAGGGAGGCTATCCAGTTTATGTTCTGTGGTAGTGAAGGCCTGGGATTGGCGCGGGATGGTCTCTAGGATGCCAAAGTTCAATGTAAGGTGGGGTGGGGGGAGTGTCTGGTCGATAAAGTATACAACGGCAAAGGTCTATGCCGCAACCACAATAATCAAAGGATGGGGGAGTAAGGGCTCTAGCGTCTAGGTATTCTTGGGTAGAGGACTGGGGTGAGGAAGCTGGCAGGTCTGAGATAAGGTCTTCTAGTTCTGCAAGAACTGCCTCCATAGTGTCCACTTCTGTACTATCCACCGAGTTCCAGTAATTGGCGTCGATTTCGAAGTCGTCGCGTATCAAGAGGATACTAGTGAGCCGGCGTGTATATTCTTCTTCGCGACCCCAAGCGTTGGGTACAGCGATCAGGTAGTAGAAGGTGACGGGATCGACGAGGGCTATCTCAGAGTTTAGTCTAGTAACACTCCAAAGTTGGTCTGACCACTTATAAGTGTATTCTTTTCCCAAAGTACCAATGAGTTCAGTGCCCAGTTGGGTGGTCTGTAAACGGACTTCGTTGAAATCGATCTTGATTTTGGTTTCCGAGAGGTGAAAGCTAGAAAGAAATCGGATTCGATTTCCCTGGAGGATGGCTTGCATGATTTCCTGGGTTTTGGCCGGTACGTAATAATGCCAAAAGAATGTTTCGTCCGAGGAGATGGTGAGGAAATTTACGATGGTTTGATTGATTGTATAAGTGGGGTTGGCGGCCCAATAAATGCGCGTTTCCCGAGCAAGGTTGACTAAGGTGGGGAGATGAAAATCGATAAGATTATAAAACCTAGTGGGAGCTAGGGCTCGACCAAAAGGCAAGAAATCAAGGAGGGCTTTAGTAACGAAATTGAGTTCACTCCAATGAGTGACTTGGACTTGTTCCCTTAAATCTGTAAAAAGGGAACTTCTTTCAAGATTTCTTTCTTCACTTATTTGCAACACTTGATTTGTTCAAAAAAAAAATAATAAGAACTTCTTTTTTATTTGAACAACTTGAAAAGATCTTACTACTAAAAAAGAAGAAAGGGTTCAAAGGGGAAGTTCCGTAGGCGGAGGCGAAAGGTAAGGAAGGGGGTCAAAAGGGGTCCGTGGCGAAGGACAAAAGGCGAAAAGGTGTGGCTTGATGTCACGACTCGCTCCCTTTACATTTTCCATTACATTTTCCCGTTCCCGTATCCCCTTGTCCGTCGCTCTCGTGACCTGCCGCACCCCTAACATGTTGTTTGCACGTTTTGTACGTGTTCCCGTTATCTCTGACTCGTCTCGACATGCGCTGTGTGCATGTTCTTATCTCTGACTCATGGGCCTCACATTCGCCTCGAGGCCCCCTGTATATAAGCATGTACGATTCGTAGGACAAGCTCTAAGCTTGTTCTCTTGTGGAATACAGACGTTTGGTCTCATCCTCGAGTGACTTGACCTTCAGGAATCTAGGGACGTCTCAAGCGTTGCCTAGCGAACCCCTTCCACTGTCTTCAAGTCGCAATAAGTACTCGCTCGTGCCAACTCTAGGCCCTCGCTCGCCCATGCCCACTGCGGCTGAAGTCAAACCCAACTATCGCTTCTGCCAGTACCTCTCCCCAGCCGTAGCCCACGACGACGGTCCTTGCGACTGCCTCACCAAAGGACTCCGCAAATAGACCCCGAACGACAACTTGTTCTGACACAGCGATCTGACCGTGACATTAGAACGAGCTTATATGAGCTTCACCCGAACCCGAATGAACGAACCATGACCTCGACACCAAACCCCACATCCTCGTCCCACAAGGGCAAATCGAAAGCCCCCTCTGACTGGCGCCTCAGAGCACTCAGCGAGATCCCATCTGCAGTGGCGCTGGGAGGACTACGCTTGCCTATCCTGGCAATACCGGAACAAAAGGACACCGTCCCGACGGAATACGCCGTCAACACCGAATTCTGCATGGCAGGAACACCACAGGCCCCACACATCCCCTGGACTGGCTATTATGCCACCTTCAATGGAGCAAAGATTGCTGTCACCAACATCTACGGAGTGTGGTTCGAAATCCACAGATGCCACATCGACTGGGAGGCACACCGCCTTGCGCGACCCTCCCTCTCCCTCATCGATGCCCCATTGAATGGGATTGACTACGCCCAGCTCCGAGCAACCGGGGAACCGATCACACGCCCCCCTTCCGCCGCCCCACCAGACACCTCGAACACCACCCCTATCCAGATCGTTTCAGTCCCCGAAACAATAGAACCCATGCCCATGCCAACCCCCCTACTCCCCAGCGAATCGTTCGCCCAATTCCAAGCGTGCGCCATGGGACATCAACCTGGCTTCGGCCAGGGACCCCCCGATGATGATGACGATGACGATGACGATGACCGACGACGCTCCTCCCCCACCGACCGACCCCCACGTGCCCTGGGCATGCCTGGGGGAACCGGAGACGACCCCATGACTGTACACGCCGTCCGAGGGATGGGGCACATCCGTCTCGAAGGAGTACCCCCGGACCGCTTCGACGGGAATCGAGATCGCACGATGCGATTCTTAACCCAGTTTTGTCGGTTCATGCTCATGAACTGTGATGCCACCATCTCCATGGACCCCATCAAGAAGTGCGCATACTTCCTGTCTCTATGCGAGGGGCATAAGGTGGAAGGATGGACGGAACGAATGTACAAGTGGCTGGATGACGTGCAGCAGCATCCGAATCAGCTGCTGGGGTGTTCCCCCTGGAAAGCCCTGGAGCGGGAGTTCAAGGATAACTTCATCGACTATGCGGAGAACGAAAAGGCACAGAAGGCGATGACAACGCTCAAAATGAAGGAAGGAAATGTTGATGAATACATCGCATCCTTCGAGCAACTCGCCCACAGAGCAGGAGTAGATGTCAACGACGCCTCCAATTTGAAACTCTTTGCCCAAGGACTCCCCTTTGCCCTGGTCGAATCAGTCGTTCGATACAACAGGCCCGAGAACTTCCACCAATGGTGCGACGGGGCGCAAGAGCAACAACGCAGCTGGCTGCGCCTCCAGGCCATCAAAGAACAATTCGGGCGCTCTCAGCCCTCGACTCCCCGCAGCAACGACGGCCAGCGAAGGACAGGAGGAGCCAGTAACTTCTACTGGCGCAAGCCAAACCAAGGACAGAACAGGGGAGACAGAGGCGGCTTCCAACGCAATGGTTCGAACCCCGCTCGCCCTCGCCTCCCCCCACGAAATGACGACGCCATGGATACCTCTGTGGTGGCACGCAAGGCCACTACCGATAAAGACAAGGAGGAGTACCGCAAAACGGGTCGTTGCTTCGAGTGTGGGAAGCAAGGACATCTCGCGCGTGACTGCCCTTCAAAGAAAGCTCGACAGTCGTCAAGCCAAACGGTCGAAATCGTCAATTCAGTAGAGGAGGACGCCCTCCCCGACCACCGATGCGATCCGGAGGCCCTCGTGATTTACGCCCAGAAATTCAGCGATGAAGAGAGGGACTCGTTTGTAAGAAAAATGCAGGAACTAGGAGCGGACGTGGGTTTTGTCGAAGCCTGAATGCGACGGCTCTCATTCGGGTGGTAGGGACTGGTTCTGTCTACCGAGCAAGAAATAAAGCGATTTACGTGCCATTCATGCTTCGAACCAGTAAAAAACGAGTCGATCAAAAGGCGCTACTAGACAGTGGTGCAACGGAATGCTTCATAAACTCTCAAACAGTAAAACAACTAGGGATCCGCCCCAGAAAGCTGACGGCCTCCAGGACGGTCCAGAACGTCGATGGGACCCCCAACAAAGCTGGAGACATCATAGAAGCAGTGGAACTGATCACAGATCACCACGGAAACAAAGCCACCCATACGTTCTTTGTAGCCGACATAGGGCCAGACGACTTCATCTTCGGCTACCCTTTCCTCGAAGCAAACCAGCCCCAGGTAGACTGGGAAAGGGGCATGATCGAAGGATCAACTACGGCATCTACCTTGGACGCAGATAAATGCATCATCAGCTCGAAAAGGACCCGGAAGCCGAAGGCAAGAGTCCCTCTCTGGGTATGTTCCCTGAACGAATGGTCCCCAGGCGACGAGGTCTGGCAAAGGATCAATGTTCGAAAAACCATGATAGCTCAACAGCTGGCAGCCGAAGCCATCAAGGATCGACAGGAAAGGCCCTGGCAAGAGCTGGTACCGCCGGAGTATCATCGCTATGCGACCATCTTTAACAAGCAAGATTCAGAAAAATTCCCCGATCGTTGTCCCTGGGACCACGCTATCGATCTCAAACCCGATGCACCCGTGTCCATTAACTGCCGAGTCTACCCTCTATCACCCGCCGAACGAGAAGAACAAAAAAGGTTCCTCGCCAGCAACCTTAGGCTAAAATGCATCCGCCGCTCCAAGTCCCCATACGCCAGCGGGTTCTTTTTCATCAAAAAGAAAGACGGCAAACTGCGCCCTGTCCAAGACTACCGCAAGTTGAACTCTTGGACGATACCCAACAAATACCCACTGCCCCTGATTTCCGACCTCATCCACCAAATCTCCGACAAGGAGTGGTTCACTAAGTTCGACGTGCGATGGGGTTACAACAACGTCCGCATCAAAGAAGGCGACGAGTGGAAAGGAGCGTTTAAAACAAGTGAGGGCCTCTTCAAACCCACGGTGATGTTCTTCGGCATGACAAACTCCCTGGCCACTTTCCAAACAATGGTCGACGACGATTTCAAAGATCTGAAAGCCAAACTGACCGGCTCGGTTTATATGGACGACTTTGTCATTCACACAACGGGATCCCTAGACGAACACAGGGATGCGGTCCACGAATGGCTACAGCGGATAGAGAAACTGGGACTGTTCCTCAAACCCGAAAAATGCCTGTTCCACCAACGAGAGATAGAATACCTAGGCATGATTGTAGGGGGCGGTCAAGTTCGCATGGACCCAGTCAAGATCCAAGGAATCACCGAGTGGCCCACTCCGACAAATGTCCGGGATGTACGCAGCTTCCTCGGGTTCTGCAATTTCTACCGCGCGTTCATTTCCGACTTTTCTAATATCGCCCGCCCGCTTAATGATCTCACCTGCAAGAATCGTCAATGGGCCTGGACTGACGAATGTCAACAAGCCTTCCAGCAACTGAAGAATGTCTGCTCGTCAGAACCGGTTCTCAAATCCCCAGACTGGAATCGCCCCTTCATCATGCACACTGACGCATCTGGCTACGCGCTCGGTGTTGTAATCGCCCAAGAATACGATGACGGCGTCCACCCAGTCGCCTTTCATTCCAGGAGCCTCCTCCCTGCAGAGAAAAACTACGACGTCCACGATCACGAACTCGCCGGTGTTGTGTTTGGATTCAAATGTGGACGACCCCTCTTCCTAGGTGCGAAACACCCCATCTGGGTCCTCACGGACCATAAAAATCTTCAATACTTCCGTGAACCCCAGAAGGTGTCCAGTCGTCAAGCGCGGTGGATTGAGTTCCTCCAGGACTTCGATTACACCCTCGAGCACATCGCTGGCACGACCAACACCGTCGCCGACCTTCTCTCCCGTCGCAAAGACCTTAACAAGGGGGTGGATTCTGACCTTCCCCGAACACTGTTACCAGACCACCTCTTCACCCGCAAAATTTTCCTTCCAGACGACACCGAGCAATGCTGCTCGGTCCTCCAGACCATCCACGACTCCCCTGCGGGAGGCCATCCTGGTATCGCCAACATGTGGGAGCTAGTTCGAGAACACTACGAAGGGCCCAGACTGCGAGAATTCGTAGAAAACTACGTCAAGGGATGCGCACGCTGCCAGGAATCGAAGACCAACGTACATCGATCAAAAGCACCCCTGCAACGTTTCGACACACACATTGAAGAGGGCCTGTTCCAATACATGTTGATGGACCTGATCACGGACCTTCCCAGGTCACGAGGCTTCGACTCCGTGCTCACCATCGTCGATCAAGGGTGCTCGAAGGCGGCCAAGTTCATCCCCTGTCATAAAACGATCGACGGACCAGGCGTAGCCAACGAGTATCTGAAACATCTTGTGCCATGGTTCGGACTCCCCAAAAGAATCATCTCCGACCGAGACCCTCGATTCACATCAACGTTTGCAAAAGAAATGTGCAAGGCGCTGGGAATCCAGCAGAATCTTTCGATGGCCTTCCACCTGAGAACAGATGGACAAACAGAATGCATGAACACCTGGCTAGAGCAATACCTTCGCCCATGGACAGCTAGTAAACCTATGGACTGGGCCCAGCTCCTCCCAATCGCAGAGTTCGCCCACAATTCTTGGAGACATGACACAATGCGACGCTCCCCCCATGAACTCCTTCTTGGAACAAAGCCCCAGGTGATTCTGAAACACCTCGAGGCAAGCGTACCGGCAGCAGAAACACGCCTGAAGGCGCTGGAGGAAACGAGGCAAACAGTGCAATGGCTCCTGACCCACATCCAAGACCGCCGAGATGGCCGAAAGATAACAGAAATGAAAGAAGGCGACCAAGTCTGGCTAGAAGGACGTAACCTCTCGATCGCAGGGAACAGGAAACTAGCCCCTAAGTGCTACGGACCTTTCCCCATCATCCAGAAGATTGGACCGGTGGCATACAAACTCCGCCTCCCAGAAACGATGAAGATCCACAATGTGTTCCATGCGGACCTCCTCTTGCCATATAAGGAGACAGAGGCCTATGGCACGCCTTTCACACGCCCTCCTCCGATCATCGATAGCGAAGAAGAGTACGAAATCGAGGCGATTCTAGACTCCAGGAGGAAAGGGCGTGGACGTCAGCTGCAATACCTCGTGCACTGGAAGGGTTACCCTCACTCCGACGACTCCTGGATCGATCACAAGGACCTCCACGCCCCCGAACTTCTCACAGAATTTCTCACATCCACCTCCACTCCGGCTGGACGAGCAATTGCTTAAATACAACCCTAGGACCCCCAGCATTTCCTTCATCCGCCCTCCACTTCGATCTCTGCTCTGCCTTATCTCCCCATTGAACCAACATGTCTAGCACCTCCTCCACGCCCTACCAAGTTCGCTCCCCCTCGCCTTCGCCATCCCTCTCGCTCGTCACCTTCCTCCAGGCTCAGGTCGACGCCCTCTCCCAGGTGGATCACCACAACATTCGATGGGCTATGGCCCATGGTGCAGTTATCGCACACTGGGCGAACCTGACTGGAGACGACCTCTCCAATGCAATTCGGAACCTCCGCAACACCCCGTCTATCGCCATCCTGCTCCTCTTAGGGGATGTATCTCCCCCCGTCGCTGAAGTACTGGCGGCCACCACGCCACAGCTCGAATACCCCCCAACTGACAACGAAGAAGAAGAAGCCGAGGTTGAGTCGGCCGTCTCCACTCCCCCACTTCCCGTTCCTTCCCCCCTTGCTGTCGTCACTAACTTCGTCGACTACATCGCACCCAACACCGAGCCTATCACCCCCGCCGATCCTTACCCCCTGATGCCAACCTCCCCCTCAGCACCCCGATATCGAGTCCACGCGGTCTCGCCAACGTGGACTGAAATCCACGACGAGATCGGAAACGCTCTCCTCGCTGCGGAAACCGACACCTTCGAGGCCTTCCAAAGCTGCGAAGAGGAGGAACGGGCCAGGACCCCCTCTCCAACCGGTCCGTCGCCCAACGTCCATCCCGGTCTAGGGTGGAAAAGAAACTTCGACGAACCTGGGGTGCGGTATCTGTTCGACATCCCCAACTACAGCTTTGGCCAGGAGATCGCCCCTTTCATACAGATCGACTGGAACAGCACCAGCCCAGAACTGCTGGGTACCATGGGTCGGGGATGTACAGTCCACTCGCGTCCCCTTCATGCTAGGCAGGACGCCTTTCCTCGTCCCTCCTTCAACCGCCGGCAAGAATACTTCTTTGCCGAGCATCAGCCGCACTCAGACGGTGTAGACTGGGCCATGGACTGGCTAAAAGACGACTCCCTGAAGGCCGAAGTGATCCGCGCGCGTCATCAAAGTACGCTCGTCGTCCAACGGGCTCGCCAGCTGGCCGAGCTGCGGACACAACTCACTGACGACCAGTATGAACTGCAGCGTTCCATGCGGTGTCTCGCCAAAGCCAACGCGTACTCCCGTATGCGTCGCTCCATCGCCCACTCCCTCTCCCCCGACAACAGCGAGCTTAGCAGCCGGGAGATCCACCGCATCAAACAAAAGATCGAAGACCCATGGGTGTGGACCGATGAGAAGTCGTCAGACGTTTGCACGTGGTGCCGCAAGGCCGGGCACAAGGTCGAATGGTGCGCTGGGATCCACACGTGCGCCCTCTGTCACTCCCGAGGCCACCTCAAGGAGTTCTGCTTCAATCCCCACGAGAACTGCATTAGCTTTGAACCCTGTTTTGTTCCCCCTCGCCACAAGCATGGAGCCTACCAGGCCTGCTCCTCTACCGTCCGCGTCGAATGTGATGAGTTCTAAGGACCTTAACAAGGGGGTAATGTCACGACTCGCTCCCTTTACATTTTCCATTACATTTTCCCGTTCCTGTATCCCCTTGTCCGTCGCTCTCGTGACCTGCCGCACCCCTAACATGTTGTTTGCACGTTTTGTACGCGTTCCCGTTATCTCTGACTCGTCTCGACATGTGCTGTGCGCATGTTCTTATCTCTGACTCATGGGCCTCACGTTCGCCTCGAGGCCCCCTGTATATAAGCATGTACGATTCGTAGGACGAGCTCTAAGCTTGTTCTCTTGTGGAATACAGACGTTTGGTCTCATCCTCGAGTGACTTGACCTTCAGGAATCTAGGGACGTCTCAAGCGTTGCCTAGCGAACCCCTTCCACTGTCTTCGAGTTGCAATAAGTACTCGCTCGTGCCAACTCTAGGCCCTCGCTCGCCCATGCCCGCTGCGGCTGAAGTCAAACCCGACTATCGCTTCTGCCAGTACCTCTCCCCAGCCGTAGCCCACGACGACGGTCCTTGCGACTGCCTCACCAAAGGACTCCGCAAATAGACCCCGAACGATGACTTGTTCTGACACGGCGATCTGACCGTGACACTTGAACCGTAAGATATCCTCAAAACGGCACTGCCGGTTAATGACAAAGGTCCCTTCTGAAGTAAAATGAAGTTGGCCCGCTACCGTAATAAGACGACCGTCAAGAAGGTCGTAGCAAATGAGAGGGACGAGTACACCTTCAAAGTGCTGTAGCCAAGAAGGGGGGAACTGTCCAAAGATGGTCTTGATAGAGTCTACAAAAGAAGTCTCTATGTAGCCGAAAGGGAAAGTAGATGGGGGGTGAAGTCCGACACGAGCACAAAGGGTAATTGAAGGTAAAAAGTCCCTGGCGGGAATTGAAACGTCGTGGAAAGTGAGGGCTTGAAAAGGCGAAACAAAATAATTGGGCGAATGTTCTAAAAGTTCGGCCCGGGGAATGGAAGCAAGGAAATCCAGAGCTAACGACTCAACTTGGTGGTACCAGATTCTTTCTCCGTGTTCGTAGATGACCCGAAAAAGATGCGGGTGATGGCGGCTAGCAGCCAAGCATGGAGGCGGCGCGAAAAGGTTGGGGAAGAGCACGGGCTCGGGTAATGGGAGTACGGGGGCGGCAGCGACGGTGGGCGAGGGACTACGGACAACGTAGTCGGGCGAGGAGGTGTGGGACGGAGGAGTGGGCGATGGGACACGGTGAACGGGGGCTTCGACGATGGGCGGCGGGAGCTCGAAGGCGGGGACGTCGAAGTTGGGATCGTGGGGCGGGTACTGGAGAGCCGGCGACAGGTGCGAATCGGGAAGTGGGGCGGGGACGTGATGGGCAGGCGACGGCGGGATGACGGGAGTGGTCTCTTCTTCCTTAATGCGATCTAACTCTCGCGCGGCAACAGCAGCGAGGAGGTCGAAGGGGCGAGCGGGCGATACGAGCGAGATGGACTCAAGGGAGTCCTCGGATGGGGGTGGTGGCGACGGCGGCGAGTGTTGGACGAGGGCGGCGGCGACGTTGTAGTCGTAGATGCCTGTGCGGGCACCCCACTCGTTGTACTCGTTGGTTCGGGGACGTTGGAAGAGCAGCGACAGGGGCACTACTGGTGACGATGAGGACGAAGGGCTCGCGGCTTGAAGTATAAGTGGCAAGCCAACAGCAGAGGTTGGTGGTGGGGCGGTATACGCCTGGGGGGCGGCGGCGACGGGTGTGGGCGGAGGCGAGGGGGCGAAGGCCAACTGTGTTGAGGCGGTGGGACTGTATCCGAGGGCCCACTGGAGGGAGTTGGGTGGCGAGTAGAGGGGTGACCAAGAAAGGGCTTCGTAGAGGGCGGCGTCGGACTCGTCGCAGTTATACTCGTACACACCGTCTAGTGCGTCCCAAGCGTCTTCTGGGAGGGGGTTTGTGTCGTCTTGAAAATACAGGGCGATCCAGTCAAAAGGGACGTCTTGGTTGGAGAGGGAAGGGAAGGACACTTGTCGTTGTCCAAGACGGTCAGCTCCGATATTAGGAGACTATTCTAATGTCGCGAACTTACTACTTGTTGAGGAGTAGGGAGTAAAGCGACTTGGGCTTGAAGGTGGAGGTGACCGTACCAAAGGCAGAGCAAGGAGATATGGGTGAAGAGGAGCGAGAGAGCAAGCTGGAGGTGAAGCTCCAGAGTGAGGATGGGGGGAAGACAAGAGAATAGTCTGGGGACTATTCGCTACAATTCGTGAGGCTTATATACTAATACAGGGGGGTCCGTGCGCTACTTAAGGGTAGGTCAATCAACGGACTGCGGGTACATATCTAACCATATATGGTACAAAGTGATCAGTCAGCTGTATGTCGGAGTCTAGAAGTACATGACTCATTCTGCTGCGCAATGGCGTGATTGCTGCGCAGATGAGTAAGGCTGCTACGCAATGCTGCGCGCTGAGTAAGACCCATTCCATTGGTTCGGGGATCTCGGGGTCGACTTGGTCATTCCAACCGTCTTCCAGACGTCGGTCGATGGGCGGACCGCTTTCCCGAAGCGGCCTGTTCGCACCATCCGGACCTCTTGTCCGCTAGGGGTGCGTGACTGGACTTGGGCACGTGACACGTCACGTGATCTCGAAAGTGCGGAGGGGTCACGTGACTGGTCACGTGGCCTGGTCACATGAGGTTTCCCAGGATCATGTGACCCCGGGTTTATCTTCAATGCTTGACTATAGCTTAGCTTTAGGGGCGGGACTTGTGGACTTAGAGGTATCGCTATTGATCCCCTCTTTAGCTTGGGTGTCACGGGGCGTGTGTGGGTCACGGGGGTTTGTGCACGTGTACTTGTAGTAGTCACAATCGCGGCCGAAGGCCACGGTCGCGACACCATGAACGTGTACGAGTACGAGAATAATAACGGGCGCCAGTTCAACACGTGTCATGCTACTGGTCCTGATCCCGAGATATCCACCTTCCTATCGCAGAACAGAATCGATTGGTTAAAAAATCATTCCGAGGTGCATTGCTAGAGTAGCTTTGTTGAGCACCAAGCACCCAGCGAAATATAGGATATGTACAGTGTGGATAAATACGATGCTATAAAACATGAACATACAGCAAATCCCCGTGCGCAAGAACAAAAAAGGCAGAGGACGAAGTGAGAAAAGAAGGGGCGATGGGAAAAAAAAAGCGATGTGTCTGTAGAATACATGTAATTTCTAACATATTGCAGGACGAGATGTTTGAGCCACCGAATGCGTGCGAACGAATGAGCAGACAGAGAAGACAGAAAGAGGGGAGGCGAGTACACAGACTGTTTCGACAGATCGGGTCAGGATCAGGAGGACAACAAACATATGCCTGGATGGGTATCAGTTTCCGCCCGTTGTCCGTCCCCATTTCCAAGGATTTTGCTTCCCAGCGGAAGACTGCTCCGCATTCACCGCTGTCGGTGAGTTTGTCTCGCCTCTTTTGCGCTTAAGTTGCACATTCTGCATCGAGGGCGTCGATGACCCTGCAGGGGCCGACGCAGTCAGATTGGGGACATGCGTCTGCTGTGGTGTACCTTTCGCCTTGTCAGCCGATGCCGATGGAGGAGATGACGACGGCGTGCTCTGTGGGATCATCGCAGGTGTGATCTGAGCAGACGATGGCGCGGTGGACGACAAGCTTGGAGTATACAGTTCTCTGTGACAGCTACTGTAGCCCGACGGGCTGTCTCCAAGTGTGGATACAGCGGTAGAGGAAGCGGTCGACGCATTGGACGATGCGACGCTCGTATGTGGATGGAAATTAGGGGGAGGGTCGAAACTGTCTGTGTATCACGGTGTCAGCTTGAACGTCGGTGGGGCCACTTGTTCCCAATCACGAGATTCTGCAAATACATTTGGGGCATGAGTCACCACCATGGTGGGAGGACGAGTACTGTAGCCCAACTCACAGCAGTCTTGACCAGATCTAGCATATACATGCGGATGTTCCGCCTGACACCGATAACGCGCACCATGCGGACTCCATGGTGAGGTTGGAGGCTGTCGCGCTTCCTTGATCGAGCGGCTGGTTCTGGGAGGACGAAGAGGTGTATGCAGGAATGGACGGACCAGGGATGACTGGAGCATCCTTGGGCATCGGAACGCGGGGTGCAAGCAAACGCATCGTGGAACCGGAACTAGAGCTTGCATTGCTCAAACTCTGGTGTGTGAATGGCGTTGAGGGAGAACTGTGGGGGAGAAGGTCCAGGTCCGGCGAGATCCTGTTGGACGCGATATTGAAAATCATGTAGCATAGAAGAATCGACGTCGAGTTGCCACTCCAGGTAGGAGCGCATCTGTCGTCCCATCTGGTTGACTCAGCAGAGCGCAAACATGCCTTGACCGATGACGCACTACGACTTGTTGGAGTACGTGTCGTCGCAAATGATCTTCGAGGAGAGTATGAATGCGGAAATAAATAAACAGTGTCGGGGAGGATCGAAATTGTCTGCGTACCACGGTGTCAGCTTGAGCGTCGGTGGGGCCACTCGTTCCCAATCACAAGATTCTGCAAATACATTTGGGGCGTGAGCCACCACAGTGGGAGGACGAGTACTGTAGCCCAACTCACAGCAGTCTTGACCAGATCTAACGTATACATGCGGACGTTCCACCTGACGCCAATAATGCGCACTGTGCGGACTCTATGGCAAGGTTGGAGCCTGTCGCACTTCTTTGATCGAGTGGCTGGTTCCAGGAGGACGAGGAGGTGTATGCAGGAATGGATGGACCAGGGATGACTGGAGCATCCTTGGGCATCGGAACGTGGGGCGCAAGCAAACGCATTGCGGAACCGGAACTAGAGCTTGCATTGCTCGAACTCTGGTGTGCGAACGGCGTTGAGGGAGAACCGTTGGGGATAAGGTCTGGGTCCGGTGAGATCTTGCTGGACGCGATGTTGAAAATCGCGTAGCATAGAAGGATTGACGTCAAGGTGCCACTCCAGGTAGGAGCGCATCTATCATCCCATCTGGTTGACTCGGCGGAGCGCAAACATGTCTTGACCAATGACACACCACGACTTGTTGGAATACATGTCGTCGCAAATGATCTTCGAGGAGAGTATGAATGCGGAAATTAATAAACGGTGCCCCGAGGAACCCTTAGCCACAGGAAACCGTACCTTCAGGGGGCGGATGGTGTAGCTGTCCAACCCCCAGTGGTGCACCCACCTAGGGTGACAGGTGAGGCCACCAGTATGGCATCTGGAGGCTGCTGGTTCGATCCCAGCCATGGGCTATGCCCGCTGGCTAAAAGTGGACCTACACCGCTTACCCCAATGGGTTGCCCACCTTGCCAAGGGTTATGGGCTCCCGGCCCGAAAGGGACTGCCCCAAGGGGTGGATAAGGGTTACATAAGACTGGGAATGGATTGAAAAACAAGCCGACCACGTGCCTAGCACTGGACAGGCCACCCAGCACCCTGGGCTTTGGCCTAAGGGTAGTTAGTCAGGCAGACTCCCGATCTGGCCTACCGTGCCAGTCACTCGGGTCAAACCTGGCAAGACAGAGACTCTGGACACACTGCGGATCCGCGCCTACGGGCTTAAGCGAAGCAGGTGCCAGGGTACGGGAAAGCGGGGGGGAGAACCCACCGTCCGGACCGTGGCAGGCAGGGAGAGTTACCCCAGACCTGGCCCGAGAGAACATATCCTCTGTTGGTTATCCGGCTACTAAGATGCCCGATAGCTTAAGTTGTATCCTGCTTCCCCACTTGGTACCCCCTTGTGGCCGGTCCTAACCCCCTAGGCATCCGTGCGTCCTAACAGACCCGGTCTGGGAGGATCTCACAAGAGAAGGACTGGTATCCCCCTCTGCCTGGAAACCGGTCAAGTAAGTCCTCTAAGGAGGCCATGACTGGGGACCGCGAGGGTGAGGAAAGGAAGTAGCCCCCTTCGCCTCCCCCAGTCTCCCCCTCGCAGCCCGACGACCCGCCTGCTCTGCCTACGCGTGACTGGGGGCCGGTGACGCACGAGGAGGTTGCGGCCGCCCTTGCTGGCATGTCTAACTCATCCGCTCCCGGTCTCAGCGGGGTCAACTACAAGTTGCTGAAATGGGCGTTCTGCGCTCGCCCAGACCGTCTGGTTGACCTTTACACTGCGTGCCTCAAGTTGGGCATCCATCCGTGGTCGGCCGCGAGAGTTGTCCCTATCGCCAAGCCCAAATGGCCCGACTACTCCCTACCCAAGGCCTATCGACCGATCAGCCTCCTTGAGTGCTGCGGGAAGCTCCTCGAGAAGATCGTTGCGACCTGAGTCCTTCACGATTTAAATGTGCACTCCATCCTCCCCCCCTCCCAATTTGGGTCGTGGGATAACCACTGCGCCGTTGACGCGTGCCTTTCTGTCGCCCACACGGCCCAGTGCGGCCGCGCATCCAGTTTTCCGGTCGTGATGCTCCTTTTCGACATTCAGGGCTTCTTTGACCATATCCGCCGCGACTGCCTCGCCCACCTCTTCAGCCTCTTTGGGTTCCCCGACCCCATTGTGGATTGGCTCCGGTCCTTTCTCTCTGGTCGGACTGCATGCCTGTCTTTCAATGGCGAGCAGAGTGCCGTCTTCGACGTCGGTGATGGCACCCCCCAAGGGTCCCCTCTCTCCCCCATCATTTCCGCCATCTACACCATCCCCCTCCTTCGCCTGGCTGAGCGGTGGTCGCCGGGCTCTGGTTCACTCCGTCTCTACGTCGATGACAGTGCCCTTGTCGCTGCGGGGGCTACTTATTGGTCCACCATCGCCAAGGTCGCGTCTCACTACGAGACCGTCACCGACTGGCTCCTCCATTGCGGACTCACCATGGATGCCGCCAAGTGTGAATTCATGGTGTTCCACAACACACGTTGGTCCCCCCTACATAAGGGGTCCCTCCCTTCGTCCATCGGCCTCTGTGACACCCATGCGGGCAAGCTCCGCATCCAACGCTCCTCCCTGGTCCGTTACCTCGGGGTGTTCTTTCACGAGTCCCTCCGCTGGGACCACCACATCCGTATCATGGCCAACCACGCCCGCTCTACTATTCGGGCCTTGCACATTCTGGGCAACTCTGTCCGGGGCATGGACTATGCAAACTGGCGACGGGTCTTCCATGCCGTCGTGCTGCCAGTCCTCACATACGGCGCCCCCCTGTGGGCCCACGCCCCTCCCAAATCCCTCCTCCGCATGGCCCAAGTAGCCCAGAACGACGCCCTCCGCCGCATCTCTGGTGTGTTTCACACCACACTGGTCGATCCCCTCTCTCACCTCCTGGCGATTTTACCCATTCAATATACTTTGGAGAAACTCGTCGGTTCTTTCTCTGATTGTCTGGGGCGTCTCCCTCCTTCACACTCCCTCCGGGTCACTCTGGCTTCCGGGGACCCCGACGCTTTGTGGCGTCCTGGCCTTTGGATCCCCTCCGCATTGTCTTGGTTGGCCCCTGCGGTCTTCCCTCCTTTCTGCGCCCCTGCGCCGCCCGGCCTCCATCTCTGGACCCACCCCTGCCTTGCAGTCGTGACTTCCTCTCCCGCGGAATCGGTCACTACATGCGCCTTGATGCACGAGCCTTCCGGCCTGCGTCTTTTCGTAGTCTACCGTCATTCTGCCGACGCCCCTTGGGGTTTCTTCTCCCTCTTCCATGGGGCTGACCATCATCCCGTCCACTCCGGCACGTCTGTTGGCTCCGACGTCCCTGATGTGCTTTGGCGGGCGCTGCTCGACGGCATGTCGCATGCGGCCGGCTTCCCAGACGCCCCTCTCACCATATTCCTCCCCAACCACGCCCTTCTCCCCAGGCTTCTGGACTGCTCAAAGCACCGGCACCTTGCCCGGTCGCTTCAGTTCACCGCTCTCGCCAATGATTTTCTGTCAGGCGCCCCCTCCATTACCATCCGGGTCTTCTCTTCCAAGTGGAAGAACCCGCCCTTTGCCCTCTCGCTCGCCGCCGCAGACTCGGCGGCCCGGCCGCCTTGCCCGGTCCCCCCCTGCTCGCGGCACGACCTCGCCTTCTGGCATTGGGCGTTGGACTACGACGCTTTGGTCCTCCCACGCCGGTCCCCGGCCTGGACCTCCGTCTCCCGCCCGGACAGCAACCACCCCCCCCCCTTCACCATGGGGGCCCTCTCCTCCCGCAACCGGCGGTACTTCACTGCCTGTATGCAACTCACCACTCGGCATTGCTTTGATGCCAATTACTCCCACCGCTTTCGGCCCTCAGCAGGAGATGAGGTGCGCTGCCTTTGCAATTTCTCATGGCACTTGGATGGCTCGGTGGTAGAGGGTAGACCCACGAGGGGGAGAACCGCTACTGAAGCCGGAAGCCAGAGGAACACTGTGGGATTGACCTTGGACAGCTTTGAGGCTCTCAATACCCTTCACCTCGATCCTGACTTCCCCTGTGACCCCTCTGAGGGCGTGCAGGGAGGTGATGCTGTCGCCACCCCTAGCTACACGCGGCCCCCACATCGTGACCACAGCGTTCCGCTCCGGACCGTGATGCATGTCCTTCGGGACTGCCCCTTATACCGCGCCCCACGCCTCCGCTTCTTTGGTCGGTCCCAGGTCGGCCAGGAGGTCTTTACGTCGTTTGACAGGGCCATGGCCCTCTGCCTCTTCCTCCACTGGACCCAGGAGCTCCTGCGCCCTCTTCCACTGCGCCCTGACCCGCCGTGAGCGGCCCCTTTTTTGGTGGCTTGCCGCCTCCCCTCTCCCTGTTCCCTTTGACGATCTGTAGTCTAGTCCCATCCACCGCCCTCTGCCATACCCATCCTTTACCTAGCGTGACCTCGTAGTACATGCGTGTCTTGTGCCTTCTGGTAGTAGACAATAAACTCTCAATTCAAAA
>QFFA01002603.1:0-17227 GCA_003316565.1 Russula foetens | reverse complement strand
TGGCCCCCAATCTCTCAAACATATTCACCGGGTATAGAGGGAGGCTCAAGTAGCAGGAGTTCGCCAAATTCGATTTAGGTTGTGAACGAGGGCGCAAGGGGGCCCATTCGAATTTTGGAACGACCCAGGGTACATGAGCGCCCACACAATTTTGTGGCAAACCCTAGGACCCATAGGGCATGTGTACTTCCCGATCATGATCCTTTCAGCTTACTCCTGCCCCGTAAGGGGTACATCTCACGCCCAGAACTTTCATATGGGTCGGGAAGGGCCCAAATGCACAGCACGTAGAAGAGGGTGAAATGTTTCTAAAGAAGAACGACGTGAAGACAAGGTGGAGTTTGCGTCGCAACCGGATGCAATCACGAATCCTACGGGGTCAACGGGACCTGTTTCACACCGGCTGGAGCAGCAGTTTTCAAGAAGAGGGGGAGATAGGCCGCGACGAGGGCAGACAGTGCCAACCTGCAAGGAGGAGAAAGAAGCTATTTTAGCTCCACGGGCGGTGCACGAGGTAAGAGAGACGTGCATCAGGTTTCCGGTGAGCGGTGTGCCTCCTTCCTTAGTGCGGAGAGGGTGCTGATTGATCCAAGCGCTCAGACCGAGAAGGAGAGAGGGCCAGGCGAGGATCCTGTGCAGCAAGCGATGGTTAGTGACGGGTGGTGATAGGGTATCGAGATGAGATCGAGGGGGAATGACCTATTCCGGGTGACCATGATGAGACCTGCGAGGAACATGCCCGAGGTCGCGAGCCCGTCTGAAATAAAGCGAGGGTGGGTGAGCGAAAGAGGAGGTAGCGCATGGAGGGATTTCGATGGATGATCATCTAGAAAAGGCACGAACCAACGTTATCTTGGGCCGACCACGTCTGTGGGATCGTGAAGGTGATTTCGAGTGAAGGGTCGCGTGGGTCGTTGTTGTTCATTTTCAAGTTCTGCTGCTGCTGCATCGCATCAAAAATGTTGGGAATTGAAAAAGGGGAGCGCTCGTGGTTCGTTGCAACTCCTCTCCTCTCCCCTCACTCAGACCCATGAGAACTCAATCCTCGGCATCCTCCTCAATACGCTCTCTCAGCACCATCCCGTACCCGTCCGGCCTTCTCCTCCGAAGCGACGACGACAGCTCCGATGATTTCGACATCATTGATGGTTCACCATTCTCCGTGCAACATGCACTCACCGTCACAAGGCCCCCTTCTCCCTCGGCCACTGTTGACTATTCCTTCGTCAGCCCGCCCAGCCCTAGCCTAGATCGCAACTCTTATCCTTTCGCTTCCCGTCCTGGAAGACCCCAACTCAACCTCCTTCCCCAACATTGGTCGGGCCTCTCTTCCAGGGACAAGCGTTATAACACCGCGCCCGGCTCCCCAACATCGTATCGCGCTGCTATGGCTTCAAGTGGTAACCGAACACCTCCAATAGGCAAATCCATGAAATGTCTGCTCCCTCGCCTATGGGGCGCCCTCTCGTCACCAACTCGCAAAAGTAGACGGAAAGCGGGCCGCCGGAAACCATACGCATTACCCTCCAATATCAGTTACGCAGACCTCCAGCCCCTTGATGGGGAAGAGGGCGAACTGATTGATGAAGCGTGCTTTGTTGAACCATATGATGCCCCACAATCTCCACCTCGGAAATTTATCGGTCCGTTGCCATACTCTCTGTCCTCGCGTTCTTTCTGAATCCATAGATTGGCTAGACTTCCTGTCCTGTCTTCCAATTGAGATCGCGGTCTATCTCCTATGCTTCCTCGATCTCTCGTCTGTGATTGCGTGCCAGAGCGTCTCACGTACGTGGAACATTCTAGCCAGTGACAACGCTGTCTGGCGCGAACTCTTTCACCGCCGTCAGGGGTGGTGTATCAATATGGACCGTGCCATTGCCAGAGGTTGGACGCCTCCACCGTTGGAAGAGCTCTCAGAAAGCCCAACTTGCCTCACACCCATTCTAGACAGTCCGCGGAGTCTCACACCCAGGGGCTGTACGTACAGTGAACCCCCGATTTCCTCCGCGGGCCTATCAATCGACGCTCATGACGTGCGAGTACGATCGCTCGTACGCCCGCGCCCGTTTCCACACCCGCGATCACCGTGGAGTCCAGAATACCCCAGTGATTCATACCTTCCACTCAGCGCGTCTCTGAATACGCCTCTATCCATCTCTTGGCGCGAACTGTATCAGACGCGTTATATCTTGGACGCGCGCTGGGTTAGATCAGTCCCACAACCCATGCACCTCAGAGGGCATACCGACAGTGTGTATTGTCTCGAATTCGATAGCAAGCGGATTATTTCCGGCTCGCGTGATCAGACCATCAAGGTGTGGGACATCCAGACTGGCCGCTGTCTGGGCACATTCAGGGGCCATTACGGGAGTGTCCTCTGTTTGAAGTTTGAAAAAGATTGGGATATAAAGGGTGATGGGAGAAAGGGGTTCATGGTTAGTGGCAGCAGTGACCGGAGAGCGTGCGTTTGGGACATCTGGATCGGGGAGGGTGGTGAGGTGCGTGCAGAGGTCAGAGCGGTGTTGAGAGGGCACCTCGATGGTGTACTGGACCTTCGCGTTGACGAGCAGTGGATCGTAAGCTGGTGAGTAGGATCGTCATCTCGGCTTCTAATGGAAGTGCTCAAGCCGACTTCATAGCTCGAAAGACACCAAAATCCGCGTGTGGAACCGCGAAACGCTCGAGCTCCATCGCACCCTTACTGGACACGAAGGCCCTGTCAATGCCATCGGATTACAGAACGGGTCTATCGTAAGCGCCAGCGGAGATACTAAGATGATGCTCTGGGATATCGAACGCGGCACCTGCCTACGCACTTTTGACGGGCATGACCGCGGATTAGCGTGCATCGAGTTCAAGGTACTCCTTTCGTCTATATTGCAAATACCCGCGTACGCCGCTGACATGCCTTCAACTTGATTTGACAGGACAACTACATCGTGTCTGGCTCAAGCGACTGCACAATCAAGGTGTGGGATGCGACGACAGGCGAGTGTCTACGCACCCTTGTTGGACACGACTCGCTTGTGCGTGCGCTTGCCCTTGACCCCGCTTCGGGACGCCTTGTCAGCGCGAGCTATGATAAGGTGGTCAAAGTATGGGATCTCCGGACGGGGCGCGCGGTGCAGCAATTCAAGCACCACCACTTTGGGCATATCTTTGACGTCAAGTTTGATATCCATCGGATAGTTAGGTGCGTGTGTTTGCCATGACGTATATGCCGGCAAGGGTGCTGATTACACGTGTGCGTTAGTACCTCGCACGATCAAAGGATTGTCGTTCTAGACTTTACGCGGGACCTTGATACTGCGTTGTTTACCTGAGAGCATCTTACCTCATATCCTCCTTGAACCTGTATCAGAGGTGACTTTCGCATTTTTCTTGATTTCGTTTCGGCAAGGACCCACACATATACCCCTTCTCCTTTTGACACACTCTGCAATTCACGTTGATCACGCATCCAGAACGCTCAAAACCCATATGTTTGTCATCACCCCAGGCACGACACTGTTTTCGTATTTTCTATTTCTATGTCAGTATAATGAGTGTACTAGTATCATATGTATATTATCCGTCGCAGGACATGTGATCTCTAACCGGGAGAGGTGATCACGAGCGCAAACGGACCGGATCATGCGACCAGCCGCGTCCACTTCACCGTGGCAGTAAGAGTACGATAGGCTCTCTGTGAATCATCATTCTGCTCTCGCCATGTTACTCGCCCGAAGGTCACTCGGAAAGTTCTCTATCGCACCATTGTCGCGTCGTTTTCTCTCGAACAGGGCCTCCGCCGTGCTCGGCGTGCTGGACATCCCGACGACCCCAACTGAGCTGCCTGGCGTCTACGACGGGGAATGGAAGGGATCAGGAGATGTATTTCAGAGCGTTTGTCCCGCGACGGGAGAGGTCTTGGCCAACGTCAAATCCGTAAGGCTATATCACACCGCGCCGCACGTGTCTGTTCACTTACACTTCATCCCCTCGCAACCCTAACAGGCATCACCAGCGGAGCTCCATGGCGCGCTGGATAGGGCGAGAGAAGCATACGTATATTTCAGGAGCATACCTGCTCCCCGGAGAGGAGAGATAATACGCCAGATCCGCGAGGCTCTGGCCGCCAAGGTGCGTTGTGCAGTGCAGTTACTAGCGCTGATACGCTTCCCGTCGCAGCGTCCATCTTGCTTCTTTATTTATGTCATTTTATTTTTGCAGCGCGATGAGCTCGGTGCGCTCGTGTCGCTCGAGATGGGTAAGATCCGTACAGAGGGCGTGGGTGAAGTTCAGGAATTTGTCGACATCGTGAGTGGTGGAACCCGCGTTTCGCGTACTGCTGAGGATCTGAGCGTTCTTCGACTTCGCAGTGCGATTATGCGGTTGGGCTTTCGAGGATGATGAACGGAAAGGTGATCAACTCTGAGCGGCCAGGCCATACCATACTCGAAGGTGTGTTTGGGAGATTTCACGCTTCATCATCCATGAACGTGGTTGTGACACAGTTCCGAATCCTCTTGGCGTCGTCGGCGTCCTATCCGCGTTCAACTTCCCCGTCGCTGTATACGGCTGGTAAATTCGACAGGCTTGCTAAGAAAACGGTTTTTGAACCGCGAATTCGCGTGAATTTGCAGGAATCTCGCGATTTCGATGGCGGCGGGCAACGCGACAATTTGGAAGCCTTCTCCTAGCACACCGCTATGCTCCATCGCGGTCACCAAGATCGTTGCGGGTGTCTTGGAGAAGAACGGCGTACCGGGTGCTGTCGCCGGTCTCGTCACGGGTGGGAAAGATGTCGGAGAGGCTTTGGTGCAGAGTCAAGGCGTGGACATGGGTGAGTATCTACCTCTCTCGATATGTAGCCTTTCAAAGTGTTAACCTGTGGCGGCTTCCAGTTTCTTTCACGGGGAGCGAGAAAGTTGGTAGGATCGTTGGGAAGAACGTCCAGTCCAGGTTTGGCAAAGTCCTGCTCGAGCTCGGCGGGAATAACGGTTCGTACACCCCCTCCCTCCCCTGGTGAATCACTCATCATCCTCATCGTGTTAAAAAAACTATTTTCCAGCTGCGATCGTCATGCCCGACGCGGACCTCTCCCTCGCCGTACCCGCCGTCTTCTTCGGCTCCGTAGGCACCGCAGGCCAACGCTGCACCTCCACACGCCGGCTCTACCTCCACCGCGCCATCGCACCTGAGTTTCTCTCGCGCCTCCAAACGCTCTACGCCTCCCCCGCCCTCTGCCCAGGCGACCCGCTCGACGCGGGCACGCTCCTAGCCCCGCTACACTCGCGCGCAGCACTCGACGTCTACGACAACGCAATCGCGGAGCTGAGAGCGGCCGGCGCACAGATCCTCATCGGCGGCGACACCGCCAATCGTGGCCGCTACGAGGACATACCCGCTCCGCTCGATCGCGGCAACTTTGTGCGCCCGACGATCGCGATTCCGAGCAAATACCACAAATCCACCGCCAAGTTTGCCGCTGCCGCCGCCGCCGGTACTAACGATGATGCCAAGTTGGAGTTGGAAGAGCATGGCGGTTCGCTGTGGGGCACGGAGCGTTTCGCGCCCGTGCTGCTCGTCGCTGAGTTTGAGGAGCTTGAGGAAGCCATTGCGTGGAACAATGCGGTGCCGCAGGGCTTGTCGAGTAGTCTTTGGACGCGCGACGTGCGCCACGTCGGAAAGTGGATCGGTCCCGCTGGCTCGGACGCAGGTATCGTCAACGTAGGTGTCTACACTTTCTTTTCTTTCTTCTTGTTCATTGGGGTTGCGTCTTTTTTCACCCTGTAGGTCAACGTCGGCACGAGTGGCGCAGAGATTGGCGCCGCTTTCGGCGGGAACAAGGTCAGTCCTGATACCTCTTTGGGCAATGAGGCCCCCACCCACACCACTTTTCCTTCCTTATCAGAGCACCGGGTGGGGTCGTGAATCCGGCGGTGACGCTTGGAAACAATATGTGCGCTGGAGCGCATGCACGATCAACTTTTCCGACGAGGCACCCCTCGCGCAGGGTGTCAACTTTAATCCGACATAAGGAACAAACAAGGCGATCTGCCCTTGCGCAAAAGACAAACGGAGAGTCCGGCACAGCAAAGATGTTACATTTTCTTTTGTGTGTGCGTACTGCCACGGGTGGAGAACATTACGGGGGCGTACAGTTCTACAAGAAAAGGAAAGGAAGAAAGAGAAAGAAAGAGACAAAAAAAAAGTTATAATAAATCACATTTACGATGCATTGCGAGAGCCAGCGTGGGAGCGAATGAACGATAGATGATACAAATCCGCAATCGCGAGGTGAACCCATGAATGTGAGAAATGACAGCTAGCGAGGACAAAGAGGAAAGAGGAGGGTATGCGAGATACATAAAGTGATGGGGTAAGCAAAATGGGGGTGGTAGGCTTGCACTGTCACCGTCGTCCGTTTTCTAGTTGAGGTACCCGCGGCACTTTGCGGAGCCACACAGACAAGGAATTTTATCCTGTTCGATTGGGAAGTGATAATCTGTGCAAAAGGCGTCAGCCTCAAGCTTGGCTGGGAACGCTCCCTCTCACGTACCGTAAGTTATCTCGTCGCCGAGTTCTATATCCTGTTTGGCGTAGATGACAATCTTCTTCTCGCCGTTGATGGTGATGATCTTGGCCGTGCAGTTGGGATCACACGAGTGGTTGATCAATCGCCTGCGATGGTACACAAAAAGGGATCGAGTTCAAAGATGATGACACGCGAGAGAGACGCAACACGTACCCGAGGTTCCCCTTCTTCGTTGCATCCACCACCAAGTCCTCGTCGATACGGAACAAGTAGCTGCTGCCAATTCCCTGTCGCTCGTATGCCTTTTCGCGCTTATCCGCCACTTGTGCGCGGATGACCTCCCCGACATACTCAATGACCATTTCCCCGCGCGAGATACGCTCCATCGCGTACAAGCCCCAGTCATGGATCGGCGAGCGCGCAAACCGGAGGTGCTTCTTGCGCGTTTGAAGCTGGTTGAACTTGATCGATAGCTCCGCCGCGGCCGTCTCGCCCTTGGAGAGCGCCATTGCGCGTTGTACTTGGTTGATCTCTTCCAAACCCTGTGCCTGCCGCCGAGCATTCGCACGGTTCGAGCGCGAGGATGTCATCGCAGGCTTAGGTTGCTGTGCCTGTGAGTCGGTGGGATCGGCAGCGGCACCACGGGTCGCATACTGTGCAACGTATGCAGATTTCTCCGCATGTGAGATCTTGTAGTAGCCTTCTGTCCGGGCAGTGCCAGTCAGGTGTGCGCGGAACGGAGGGGGTGCTTCAGGATCTGGAGCAGGCGTTGGCGCCGGATCAGGAAGAGGAATTCCCATAGACTCTGCGAGAGCAAGACGCGTAAAGTACAGATCTTCATCATCTTCACACAGACCCGGTCCATAAGGATCTGGAGTCGGGGTTGGGGGTCTGGGCTTAGGCCTGAGAACAGGTGACCGTACGGGTGACAAAGAGGAAGGTCGATCGGGTGTGACATGAATCTGAGCCACTGCAGGAGCGGCATAGTCGTGGTCATCAGGCAGTACGAATTGGTCGACGGGCGTCTCAACGCCAGCCTTTTTAACTGGCCGCGCCTTGACCTTTGACGCAGTTTTCTTCTTGACCTCTGTCGCAGGTTGTGACCGCTTCTCCGCGAGGATCGGGACAGGTGCCCCAATGAGCTCAACCGCCTCCTTTTCATCCGCCACCTCTGCCTTTGTCTTCTTGACCGGAGGTTCGTTCTCCTCGCTATCCTTCACCAGTGCTCTCTTCCGCTCTTCTACGATAGCGGGAGTAGGGACAACGACAGGAGCAGGAGGGAGCAGCTCCAACTCTTCCTGTTCACCGTCCGACTCGATCTCAGCGACCACGGACCGGGCTTCCTTTTTCCGCTTCTTTTTCGGCGGTGTATCGTCCGCGGTCTTATCTTCTCCGACCTCCGCCTCGAGATCTGGCATGGACGCGGCCTTGGCCTCTTCTCGCGCGCGCTTGTTTGCCTTTTTGAATGACAAACCCTTGAGTCCCGCTGGAGCTCCAAAAAGTGACACCTCCCCACTAGGCTTGCCCTCGGCCGTCCCAGCCACCGTCTTGTTCTTAACAGTGGGCCCACTCCGCTTGTGGTCGGCCACGAGACGCCGCATGCGCATGGACACAAGACGGTCGACCACGTCCTTCTCAAGCAACTGCCGCAGCTCCTTCCTGATGAGATGCGTCGCCTCTTCCACTAGTTCCGTGTCGCTCCAGCTCGTCTTGGCCGCTGGTGCATGGGTAGATGAAGGTGGCGGATGAACGGTGAGAGTGACCGAGTGGTGTGCGAGGGAGCGCATGTTGAGGACCATGGCCGCACGCCGCGCAATGCCCCCAGCCTTGAAGGTGACATACCAGCCTGTATGATCACGCAACACCTTTCAACGACAAGGCAAAAAGGTAGAACGGCGAGTGAGTCGTCAACTAAGGACAGACCGTAAGAAAGCGCACCTGATCGACCTGAAACTCTCTGACGAATGTACGAACATCCTCCTCTGTTACAGCACCGCCCAAATGCCCGCCATTCCCTTCAATCTTTACGTGGTCATATTGGTTCCTCGTAAGGACCTCAAGCACAGCCTCCCGCTGACGCGCTTGCATATTCCGGCTTGAATGTCCCGGTCTACGCAACGCAGGGGACCGTGATCGCGACCTCGAACGTGACCGCGAACGCGAACGTGATCGTGAGCGTGAGCGTGAGTGGGGAGGCGAGTAGTGGTCCATCATGGACATTCGATTCCGTCCACCACGTCGACCACGAGATGTTGACGAACGCAGAGGAGGTATGGGTGTCGAATCGGCAGACATTCCACTATGCGAGGTCGAGTAATGTGAGCTCGCCGCCGCACGCCGCGCTTTGACCAGTGTCGGTGGTGGCCGCCGCGCACGGCCGCCCATGGGCGCCAATAATCCGCCCGAAAAGCCACCATTCGTTTGTTGACTGGAAGGTGTGACCGGCTTGGCCGGGAGACCGTGCGGATGACCGATTGTCGGGAGGCATGTAGCAGCAGGGGAGGTGGACGCGCTGGTCTGCGCACGGAGGTGCGATGAGGCAGACGAACCATGTGTGTTAGTGTGTGAAGCATGCCAGGGTGTGGGTGGAGTCGGCAGACCGTGAGCGGGCGTGGGTGGCGCACGCTTCAACCGCTTGCGTTCTTCAAGTTCGTGTAATACCGCACGCAGACGCTTGCGCTCTCCATCAAATACCACCTTGATCTCGGCATCTTCGCCACCAACGTTGAGTCCTAGTATGGCAGGCCCAAGCTTCCGACCATGTTCGCGATCGACACATCGCGCAGCCTCGGCATGTGTACCATATTTGATAAAAATGATACCAAGCGCACCACCAGTAGCCTTGTCTATTTGAGGTTCGAATACAAGGATCGGTCCGTGTGCGGAAAAATGTCTCCGGATCTGTTCCTTTGGTGCCAGCGGGGAGACGTTGGTAACCAAGACTGACGTAGGGGGAGGAGGGCCAGTAGAATTCTCGTCGTGCTGCATAACGCCCAATAAGTCGTGGAAGTAGTTGTGAATAAAATCATGCCACGCACCTCATACTTAATCTCGTACAACTCTGTCCTAAAAGGCCGAAGACAAGGCAGT
Organism: Russula foetens; assembly: GCA_003316565.1. Taxonomy (NCBI): domain Eukaryota; kingdom Fungi; phylum Basidiomycota; class Agaricomycetes; order Russulales; family Russulaceae; genus Russula; species Russula foetens. The sequence continues at coordinate 7,614 of QFFA01002603.1, read as the reverse complement.
TTTTTGAAGCCTCCTGCCCTCCGTGGGTCCACCAACAAGATCTCAGGTTCTCCACGAACAACCTCCCCATCAACTCTCAACAACGTCTCCTTCCCGCCTTTCGTTTTGATCCTGGTTTCAGCTGCGCCGGCTTCTCGCACCTTGTCCATAAGGAGCGCGAATTTCAGATCTTTATCCTTGTCGATAGCAGAATCGAACAAGACTTTGAAGTTCTTTTCAGGCGGATACGCTGACCGCGCTGGCGGCCAAGAAGGTAGAGGCGGAAGTGAATACGAAGGGACAGGGGAAGAAGAACGCAGCCGTGGGGGGGCATGAGGGGAAGATGGCCTTGGCGAGTGAGGAGGGAGTGGCGACCGCGCAGGTGAAGCTACTCGTGCTGATGAGGGTACTGATAAGCGAGAAGTATCGGGGCGGGGAGGGAGAGGTATTCGTATGCTTGGGACAGATGGTGTTGAGGAAGTGGATCGATGACTCCGTGAAGTTATCGAAGGTGGAGGCGGTAGAGAAGGCGGTGGGGTGGGAAGCGAATGGACTGGCGTCGGTGATGGTCGCGAGTGCGAAGTTGAAGACGGAGGCGGAAGCGGAGGCGGCGGCGTTGGTGGTGGTCGACACGTTGGAGGTGGTGGAGGTGGTTGAGAAGTTGGGGGTGGAGGTGGAGGTGGTTGAGAGGTCGGCGGAGGTGGTGGTAGTGGTGGCTGAGTGGTTGGCGGTGGCGGCGGAGGATGGGAAGGTAGTAATGGCGTAGACGAAGGTTTTGACCGAGAAGGGGATGTGGTCGGGGAATGCAGTCGTGGTGCCGTTGGATGCGAAGGAGATGGGAGGGGAGGTACCGAACCAGGACGGGGAGGTGGATCCGTTGGAGGGGGTGGCGGAGGTGGAGGGGGACTCTCAGACGGAGGTGGCGGCGGTGGCGGCGGCGTGTCAGATGGTGGTGGAGGTGGTGGTGGTGTTATGGACGGTGGTGGTGGAGGTGGGGGTTCTGAGGTTGGCTGAGGAGGTTGGCGCTCGCGATTTGAGTGGGAAGATGCGGCAGGCCTAAGACCGAGAGGTGTAGGCTGTGCGATTGTTGAAAAGCTCGATGACCAGCCCGAAGAGGACTTCCCGTTGACATTTGGTGCAGCAAGCGGGGTCGAGCGTGCCGCGCTGGAGGACGGCCCAGGTTCGATGAGCGAGTTGCGCGACTTTGGAAGAGGACAGGTGGATGAATAATTGTACTAAGAAACGGCGGGAGGGCTACTCACTGTGCTAGCGATGGCTTGCTCGCTCCATTTGATCTCAACCTGCTTGCCTTTGTGAGGCGGTTTCTGGTGCATGGCACTGGGCCCGGTGGGGGGCTGCCTCGACTGACCCGTAAGGGGGTTGGTATGACCATTGAGAGTAGTAGACTTTGAGGTCCTACTTTGCGTGCTGCCATTAAGCAAGCTGCGTGGGCCGGTTGGTGGAGGTGCGCCTATACGATTGATGAGAGAAGTCGGGGAGGACGAAGAGGGAGAGGAAGCTGAAGCTGAAGAGGAGGACGGTGTGTGAGGAGAGGAGGAAAGGTCGGATTGAGGAGGATGACGCTTTGGAAGACCGCCATTTAGTGAGTTTAATAGAGCCCGTGGACCGGTAGGAGGAGGTTTGCCAGCCTTGGTTGACATTGTCGAGCCAAAAGTGGCCGACGTCGTCGAGGAGAGCGAATATTGTCAAAGGTGTTGTGGATCGACCCCAGCCAACCTTGTTTCTCTCTCCTTGTTGACACTCGTTTTGTGCCTCAAACATCCATTTCCCTCTTTCTCTCTCGCACTCTCACCACACTCTCTCCTACTTTCTTACATCCTATCTTGGGTCAAGAGACTCACTGAGTGATCTCGTGTCCCTTTTCTTCCTAGGCGTGGAAAGCTCCACAATGACCCCTCAAACACCTCGTTGTTGCTGCGTGATCCATTTAGCTGTGCGAACCACATCAACCCGCTGCTAAGCTAATCTTTTGGGGCCCAGATGGCATAAGGACACCGTGAACATCGTACCCGTAAATGTAAACGAGACTCGTGCATGCACATACCTACTCTCTCCCCTCCCTGTCCCTGTTTTTTTCTGTGCGCCAAGTAATTAACACGGTGAATAAAATATAATTATATTCCTCAACATTAAGGTTAGGGTTAGGGCAGTGAACCGACAAAAAAGGAGCCCGCCCAGCCCGAGGGCCGGAGCGGGACAGGAAAATATTGGGACGGTGCATGAGCCGAAGCCCATACAAACCGCGAGTTCCCCCTGAGGACAGGGTCGCCGTGCTATGGGAGGCCCTCACGGCCCATAGACCCAGGTACATGAAGGGACCTATGCCATCAAGGTAAGTATGAGGTTTTCATCTCCTCGCCCTCGGCCTTATAAACATCGATAAGCAGCGCACGGACCATCGCTCATGTAATCACTCCATGCGGGTGAGAGGTACAACTGTGGTGTACATCAGTGCCGGACGCCCATTATTGTCGTTCTCTCAATTAATAGCTACCACCCTATCACAGGTCATAACCAAGTCAACAACATTTTTCCAACAATATGACGCCAGATCTCATTCGGAAGATCTCAACTGAAAGACCGCTTCCTTACCTTGTTGGCAGTTGTTGCCATGTTCCTAAGATTCTGTGCGCCTTTACATTCGCGCTTGTTCGAGAATTCGAGACATGATACATGAGGTCCATAAGATGTAAGATGGAAGGAGGATATATGGGTTGGTGGTACATGCTTGGTCCCTTTGCCCTTTTGCTGTCAACTTCCTTACACTCCATGTCCGTCTCGGAGCTACGGCGTAGACTAGATGAGAGGACACGATCCATCACCTGCCTTGCCATTGAGGATCAATCGAGTGCAAAGCGAGGAGGTAATCACTGACTAACTATTGCCATCGTCCGATGCCGATACAAGGAGATAAACATAAACAACTTCCTCCAGACCCTACTGGCGACGTGAACACGTGTACTCTCCCTCCTTTCTACCTCAGCCTCAATCTACTCTTCCACACTCACCGCCGTAGATAATCATAAGACTAACCGTTACAGTAGGCGCATCGAGGTTGGCAGACCAGGCAGGAACCCGACACCCATACCCTCAAGCCCTCAAGATCTCACCCCTGTGGCCGTGGCTGGGGTTTCGGACTTATACCCGCGCAGCTACTTTGTCGTCCTCCACCCCACCCATTCCCTACCGCACGAAACTGGACAACGATAACAATGACGAAATTCGCTGGAACTAAATGTAAATGTATAGAGTACCAACTCCATGCCAATGGCCGAGCGTGCCACAAAGATACACGAAACAGCCCACAGGGCCGCCGGGCGCGCACGCATACACTTCTCAGACCATGACACAATACATGAGCAAATTCCGCACCCGTGTTTCGTCAGGCTTGGCGCATGTAACACCAGCACCTTTGAACACTCTATCCAAACGCGTTGCGCGACATGGGAAGTTGGAGATATACTATATCGTCCAACTGGCGCATCTGAAAAGGCCATGCTAATTCTCACTCTGACTCGGCTTCGGAGATGTTTCAATGGCTGATGTTTCTTGTTTGCATGATTTCCTTTAGTGACGTCGAGGCTGTTGGTCTCGATCAGAGCAGCGATCATGAAACAGTCGGCAGGGCTACTAATCACCTTGGTCAAATATTTACCCAGCTATCACCGCCACGCTCAGCATCGACAGAGTTTTATTTATCAGTATCCGGCATATGGTTTCCATCTATCCCTGCCTCATTTTCTGGCCCTGTCCGTGACAGGTAGTGGTCGTGTTACTCTTACAAGATACTCCAGCCCCGGGATGGGATCTCACACGTTTCGTCATCGTGTGCGAGTCCAAGACGACCTGATTTGCAGTTATAACACTCTGCGTTGCTCAAGAAGGCCGAGGCCTTTGATCCATTCTGCTACTGCTACTGAGATGCCGAAGGGAACCCGACAACTATTTGCTCCTCGACGTTCAACCCCCATAGATAGGGGCACTTTGGATATCTCGACATTGTATGGACAGTATGTTTCCGATCGATTATAGTGCCGGACGCTGTACTTTGGTATGGCCCAACTCACTAGCGGGATGTCCTTGTCCTAGGGGAAAAACAACTTCTCTCTGGCATTCCCGTCAGTAGGTCCTCCATATGGAACAGCTGATGACAACTGACACATATAACCAGTTCTGTTGTGGGTTGTTGTACGTCTCCTCCGTGTAGTTGAGGCGGACTAAGCAAAGTGGTGTCAGTATGATCACGGCTTTACAAGGAGGGACAAGCACATACTCGGTGATGGATCGGATTCAAAATTGATCAGTATATTGGGATTGCGCCAGCTATAGGCTTTTACACCATTGTTGATGAGAAATCTCTGAATTGCAACTCCACAGATCGACTTACCGTTCCTCCAATTGATACTCATCGACGCATTGACGATGCTGCATAAGGACGATCAGCGGAATCCTCTACGACTAATACAGTTGTCGTACAAGTCCTGAGGGAAATCCTATTCTGGGCAATTAGCAAGCGAAGCACTGCAAAAGAAGCATCTCCACTTACTTTCTTGAGGTCTGCAGTTTTGATTTCACTGTCTAAATCGGGCCAGTGGAGTACCTGGTTTCCTGCCACACCTACGAGAATAGCATAAATACTCACACACCCCAAAATGGCGAAGAGAACGATGCACCCTTGTATTCGATCGGGCGATTTGGCCGGCCGCCGAACGTGACTATCCTGGTATCGTGTTTTTGGCGCATTGCAGTGGTGAAGGTGGCACAGGTCGAGGCGCAGTTCGCGTTACCAACTGGTAAAAGCTTTGGCTCAGTGGTAGTCCAAAGAAAAGCGTGAGAAAACTCTTACGGATGAGTACTCTCCTGGGGGGTTGAGAGACGATATTAACTTGAGAAGGTTAGAGGAGAGAAGATATTGATATTTACTCGAGGTCAAAGGGTGGTGTTTCAGGCACGGTTACCACCGGAGGTGAGCATAGGTCCTAGCCAATGCGTCAGGCGAGAGCTGGGATGGACAAAACTGACTTCTACCTCGAATCGTTGTGAGGTGGGTTGCTGACGGTTATTAATAGAGAGAGGAATAGGGGGGTCGATGTAGTCGAAATCACGAGGGAACGGTGTGCCGTTCAGGTATTGCCCTGCGAGAAAGGTAAGGTAAAACTTGATGGAAAAGGTGGGATAGAGGGGCCTACAATTATCGGACGTATAAGAGGAGAGTGTCTCGTTTACATTAAGCGAGATGAGGCTCTTCACTATTTTTTGAGCAAGTGGATTGGCGCGTATAGTCGACTCGAATCCTCTAAACCAGGCAGTCAGATGTCCACTTCTGCGTCAACAATTGGAACTCGTACGGGAATCCAGAATTTGTAGTACCGGCAAGATACTGATGAAGAAAATACCCTAAGCAAAGGTATCCACCTGTGGGTTCTGATGTCAGACTCTTGTTACTTGATTACCAACGCAAACAGACCTCCGTTGTTGGTCACGTCGACCATGATGTTCTTGACCCCCCTTTTCTTAAAAATTTGGATCGATTCATGGACGTATTCTTGAAAACCATTGTAATCGCCAAAAAAAGAACCAACATACAGCTAACATGGCCCGGAGTTAATGGTGCATTATATGCGAAACTGGACGGCATCTGAGCGCACGCACCACACCAGTCTTATTTTTGGGCAAAATGTGGGATTCGAGGCCGCTAATATTGCGATTAATAGGGGAAAGAGTTGAGCCGAAAGTATGAGGGAGGTCGAATATCATATCCGTGGAGGGAATGGGCGCCACATGCACGGCACGAGCGCGAGATGCGCTTCCGGAGGATTTCTGGTCTACTCCGTTTGTTGTCTCATCGGGGAGGCAGTTATTCGCCCAGCTTGGGAAAATTGTGAATGACGAGCAGATATGAGAAGGAAATGACTCACTAGGATTCCTTATCTTTGAAGGGTACACCGCTGTATGCGGCGACAAAAGGAACTTTGACATACTCTGGTTCGTTTGAAGTTGTGTTTACGGGAACAACGGAGAATTCTAGACTTGTCTCCATCAGGAAATTTCGAGAAGCAAGGAAACCATGGCGCTGCTGGTGGACAAGTCCTGGCATCATATAGCTGCTAAACACGCCGTTCACCCTGACGTTTTGGTCAAGGAATTTACCAACTACGTTGTCGGAAATGTAGTTGATATATTCCCAAGCGGGAAGTCCACCGATTTCGTGCACCTCGGCACCGGCGAGGTGCTTCCAGTTGAAACCCTGCATTTCATAGAATTCGTCGAAATCGGGCCCAAGTGATTCGAAAAGCGTAGCAATATTCGGCGCGATGCGGATTCCCTTGTCCAACAGGACAATGGGGGTGGGTATCAAGTACGTAAAAGTACGGTAACAATATGGTTGGTAAGCTGGCAGAGGTAAGTGGTCATGAAGGGCAACTTGGTGACAAAAAATGACGTACACGTATGTCCGTCATTTAACCGGCTCACCATCTCATACAAGTCCCGATTGAATTGATAGTCGGTCTTGGCAGTGAGACGGTCTATCAGGGAGGTGTCACCGGCCGTGAGGGATGTACATACAGCGTAACGTGTCTCATTGATTCGCCCGATCTCAGCACGGATGTCCCACGATTCCTTGTGGAACGGCGAGGAGAGATTCAAATAGTTGGCTTCCCATGTGTAGAAGTCCAAGGAACCCGATACGATGGACAAGACGTTTTGCTTCAAGGTTTCATTATATGGGAATGACGAGAGACAAGACTCTGCGTCTAGGGGGTTAACATAGGCTTTGCCGGCGATTTTGGAGCAAGGATCGAGGTCACGGTGAACACCCTGAGCCCCACTTATGAGGACTGGCAGAGACCCGAAACGAAGGAGACGAGCAAGGAGCATGTCGGCCAAACACTCAAAGGGGGAAGAGTTCCCAGTGGTGTCTGATTGCTACTAGCGGACTAGGGACAGTTCCCTTTTCACGTAGCTAAATAGCAGTTGTAGTTATAGAGACTCGGAGAGAGTTCGAGTCGCATTTTCTGCCGGTTATGTATGTGTTCCGATGGAGGACGATACCATCACAGACATCAGGCCAATATCCCAACCGGTAGTATGACTCGGACCTAGAGCAAGAACCGCGGCAGCGATTCCAGTCAGATTAGGGTAAGGTTTGCCCTTTATGATATCTTTGCCACATGGTACCATTAACCGACCGAGATAACAACACCGCGGAGTGGCGCGTATCACAATAGTTTGAAGGTACATCCGTGTTCCGCGGCTGTCGAAAGGGTGAAATCGTGCAGATCAGACACGGGGAAGGGTACAAAGTCAACTACCTACTATATATGTAAAGAATGGGGCGAGCACGTGCTATAGCCTCGGGCGTGAAAATTCGGCCAGGTAATTATAAGCAGTTCAGAACTACCGGTGCGTACAGCCTGGCACACAACCAAAAAAAACATTCTGTCCTAGTTTCATGTAAAAATGCGAATCCACCCATCTTTTTTTTGAGAAAAAAGACCGGATTTCGTTGTTTCCCTTCTCTCACAAATGTACAAGTTCGCGTAGGTTAGACATACGGTCACTAGATACGCAACAGTACTGTAGATTTCCTTCCCTGTCAACCCGACCATCTTC
>QFFA01002600.1:3526-16440 GCA_003316565.1 Russula foetens | reverse complement strand
GATACCCCAGGATGCCGCGGACGTCCCAAGTCTGTCTATACCTGCATACCCTCCTCGCTCCCTGATACCCCAGGATGCCGCGGACGTCCCAAGTCCGTCCATACCTATATACCCCTCCTCGCTCCCAGATACTACAGGATGCTGCGGACGTCCCAAATCTATCCATACCTGCATACCCTCCTTGCTCCCTGATACCCCAGGACACCGCGGTCATCTCAAGTCCGTCCATACTGCATGACCCTCCTTGCTCCCTGATACACCAGGACACTGTGGTCATCCCAAGCCCATCTATACCTGCATTATCTGGTATGTTTTGTCTTCTTCCCCTGTCTTGTGTACTGCCCCTCTTACCTCCATTTTTTACAGTCGTCTTATCATCACCAAGGCTCACTTTCAATGCATCCAGGTTTCCTGTACCCAACGCTCACTTTTGACGCATCATGGATCCAGTGCCTTATCATCACCAAGGTTTACTTTCAACGTATCCAGGTTTCCTGTACCCAACGCTCACTTTCAACACATCACGGATCCAGCAGCCTTATCATCACCGACACTTACTTTCGATGCATCGAGGCTCCCTGTACCTGATGCTTACTTTCGACGCATCACTGCTCCCCTGTACCCGATGCTTACTTTCGACGCATCACTGCTCCCCTGTACCCGATGCTTACTTTCGACGCATCACTGCTCCCCTGTACCCTCTTTCTGCCCGAAGTTGCGGCTTGCAGTGATGGTTTGAATCGGGTCTTAAAATAACATTTAATATACAACACACACATATATTTGAAGTCACAAGTGCTGAAAAACAATATGAATTTTAACTGTACAGTAAATAAGGGGAAAGCAATGGCAAGCGTGCTCATTGCCAGAGATGATGAAGTCGTGTTGTGCGTCAGGCCATTGGAGGTTGCCAGGGCATGACTTAGAAAAAAAAACGAACATCCCCTCCACCGGCAATTCAGAGCAAAATGTAGGGCCAGCCCCAGTACCCCAGAGCCTGAACAAAATGTGTGCTTTATATTTGTATTCTACACATTAATCCAGTTTGAATGAATGGTATATAAGTTGTATATTTATTATAGGGTAAGCGTGAGCATGCTCAATATCGGAGATGATGAGCTCACTCAAACAAAGTCGATCAGAGGTTGCCAAGGCCGAGGATGAGGTGTTAGAAGCACACCAAAAGTTGAGCCGGTCCGGTGTCCCTGACGCACCTGACCACATTCCTCAAGAAACTCTGAATTTTATATTTTCAATGTTATATTTGAAATTGCCTCATTAATCCGGTCTCAACAGTATATATATGTCATATATTTATTTGGGGATGAGTGTACTCACTGTCTTCAACAGTAAGCTCGATGTAGGAAATGATGAGCTCCCACAAAAACCCACAAAGTCACATCAATCGGAGGTTGCTGAGGATGAGACAGATAGCAGACACAACATCAAGATGGCTATTCAGTCCGGTGTCCCTGATTGCATCTGACCGTGTTCTCTAAAAAACTCCGAATTTTATATTTTTAATATTATATTTGAAATCGCCTCATTAATCCAGTCTCAACGGTATATATATGTCATATATTTATTCAGAGTTGAGCGTGCTCGCCATTGGAGATGACAAGCTCGATGTGATAGACAATGAGCTCACATGAAGTCGCGTCGATCAGAGGTTGCCGAGGATGACACAGGCGCAAGAAGTCTTGGGGACATCACACAGATGTCACAGTCACCTCCAGCAATTCGGATGAAAAAGTTGAGCTGGCTCCGGCATCCTGACAGGTCGGATGTTCCCCAAGAAACTCGGAATTTGCCATTTTTAATGTTATATTTGAAATCTGCTCATTAATCCGGTCTCAATGGTATATATATGTAATATATTTATTTATTGGAAAAGTAGTGATAAGTGTGCTCGCTGTCAGAGACAACAAGCGCGACGTGGGAGACAATGAGCTCATGGGAAGTCGCGTCGTCCGGAGGTTGCTGCAGGAGGGAGAGGCGTGGGAAAGCTCGTAATAGTTACGGGACGTGATGAGCTCGTGTGAAGTCACGTCATTCGGAGCTTGCTGGAGGAAAGGAGAGGCTTGTGGAGTCACGGGGATGAGGTCACCAGGACCGGACATCCGAAGTGCTGGGAAATGCAGGATATTGCAGGATAGGGGAATTGCCAGGAACGCCTGACACTGGTCTGGGACTATTGGGTAATATGCACCTGACAGCTATCGGGAAAGTGTGTGACACTTAGGTACTGTCAAGAGACGGGCCACATTGAGCGACTCAAGGAGAAAAATATACATCACCCGCTTGACCTTGGCAGCAGGGATGGTAGGGGATGAGGGCACCAGCTTGAAGATGGACCACACCAAATAAAGGTGGGTATTGGGCTTGAGCTCAATCCAAACAATGTAGCTGTTGTCATCCTTTTGTGTGGATGTAATGGAGGAGATAAGCCAGTCCCTATTGAGGAACCAGTGAGCATAAAGGAAGTTAAGAATCTCAAAGACAGAGGGATTGTGGGGGAGCTTCATTGTCGGCGAGTAGGGAGGGTAGGGGTGATAAATCAACAACCCTAGACCCAGAGGTGGTGGTAGAGGAGAAAGAAGGATGTAAAATGCTCACTTAATGTTGCAGCAGCTAAGCTGAGCATTTTTGAGATACCTGTAATAACTCATTGAAAAAAATATATAAAAATCTGAACATATTTATGTGAATAGATCAGGGTCGAGAGCTAGGGACCACATAAGATACCTAAGCAATCCAATCAGCTGTTCAAGCTGGGCTCACATTGGCTCATTTTTGTGTAAAAATGAGCAAAAATAAGCTGATGCAAGCCCAGCTTGAATGGCTGATTGGATCGTGTAAGGTTGGTACATGCACTAGCCTCAGAAATGAGCTACGCATGCCACTTCACCAGATAGCTGAGCATCCAGCTCATTATCTTATCTCTGAGCCATGTAATCCCACACCCCTCTGAACCACCGACCCACCTCCCCATGCCTCACTACCACCCTTGCCCACTTGCATTTCCCATTATTGCTCACTCGTCCTGCTCCCCCTTTGCTGCTCACCCTTGTTCCTCAAGATCGAGCCTTTCCCTTATTCAAAGTAAAGATGCCATGCTTATCAAACCCCAAAAAGCATGACCGATCAACACGGATTTCTCCTCATTGCCCCGACCGACTCCCAAGCCCTCAAGAGCCCGCCATGCACTGTGCCTTGTTGATTGTGATGTGGTCTGGACCACATCTATTTGGAAGGATTAGGACTGGAATAGGATTGGATTGCTTTCTTTCAGTACATTTTATTATCTCCTTTAGACCTATTTGTCTTCACTCTCCATTTTTCGCTTCCTTTTTAGATTTTAGACTCATTTTGTGATACTGCCATCCTCTCACTCCCCTGCCATTGCTGCACTCAACAATGTGCACCTCATTTCACCTCTTCAAAATTTTCTCTTAAACACTGGATTGCTCTTGTTTTGATTCACTGTCGCCGCCATGCCCTAGATCATGACAATTTTCTCTTGTTCTCGACGACCTCACCCTCCATCCTGATGATTTTGCCTTGTTATTTCTTCACCCTATTTCTTTGTGACTTAGAGTTGTAGACTCGTACTCAATGTATAAAATGCACTGCTTGGCCTCGCCGAAAGGCAGGCAATCCCAGCCCCACTTCCCCTCTCTTCTTGTGTGCTTTTCTCTTCTTTTCCCAATCGCCTGCCAGCCCACCCAACCAGAAACCAGCCTGCCCAACAACTTGCCTACCCACCTGACTAGCAGCCCACCAGCCCAACCAGCCCAACCAGTAGCCCAACAGCATGACAGCCTAATTTCCCGAACTATTACTTGACAACCCTGCTTTACACCAAATCGCAAACCTATACGTTTTCCCCCTTCTCACCATTAAAAGCCCCCACAGATTGCAGCGTGACCAACCTCTTGTTCATACCAAACTGACAAAGTTGCAAACAAGAACTGTCCACCTTTCAAATTTCAAGATAACCCATGTGTCTTCAGATTTTTTTTTTTTTTTTTTTTTTTTGAATTGGGAGTTTATTGTCTATTACCAAACAAGGCACAAGACAGGCGTGTACTACGAGGTCACGCAAAGTATGAGGTAATGCTAACAGAGGGTTCATGATGGGACTAGTCTACGGATCGTCAAAGGAACATGTAGAAGGGCAGCGGAAGCCACTAGGCAGGGGGCCCTCATGGAGGGTCCGGCCGCGGGGGCAAGGGGCGCAGGAGTTCCTGCGTGAAGTGGAGGAAGAGGACGAGGGACTCGGCCCCCGTCGTCAGAGAGAAGAGTCTGCCTATGCCAGCATTCCCAAGGTAGCGGGCTCGTTGTGCGGAGTATAGGGGGCAGTCTCGAAGGACGTGGGTCACAGTGCGAAGCTGCATGCCAGGGTCAGGACGACGTCGAATACGACGCGTATGGCTAGGTGGGACCGAGGCAGCACCACCCTCTGACTCCGAAGAGTCGCAGGGGAAGTCCGGATCGTGATGTAGACGCTGAAGAGCGTTGAAGTCCAAGGCAGATAAATCTACGGCGTTCCTCTGGCTTCCGGCTTCGGTAGCGGTCCTCCCCCTCGTGGGTCCACCCTCTGCCGCCGAGCCATCCAAGTGCCGGGAAAAATTGCAAAGGCATCGTACCTCATCACCGGCGTTCGCACGGAACCTGTGGGAATATGCGGCATCAAAGCAATGCCGGGTGGTGAGCTGCATACAGGCAGTGAAATACCGCCGGTTGCAGGAGGACAGAGCACCCAGGGTAAAAGGAGGGGGATGGTTGCCATCCGGGCGGGAGACCGAGGTCCAGGCCGGGGATCGGCGAGGGAGGACCATGGCATCATAGTCCGATGCCCAATGCCGGAAGGCGAGGTCACGCCATGAGCAAGGGGAAGCCGGGCTGGGCGGCCAAGGGGTGGAGTCCGCAGCGGCGAGTGACAGGGCGTAGGGCGGGTTCTTCCATTTGGGAGAGAACACCCGGATGGTGATGGAGGGAGCGCAGTCCAAGAACTCGCCCGCTAGGGCAGTGAACTGAGTCGACTGGGCGAGGTGCCAGTGCTTAGAACAGTCCAAGAGTCGAGGAAGGAGGGCGTGGTTGGGAAGGAATATAATGAGGGGGGTGTCAGGGAAGGCGGTCGCGTGCGACAGGCCATCAAGCAGGATTCACCAGAGTACATCGGGTACATCAATGCCGGTCGACATCCCGGAATAGACTGGCTGATGGTCCGCCCCATGGAAGAGGGCGAAGAAGCCCCAAGGGGCGTCTGCAGAATGCCGGTAGATCACAAAGAGACGCAGGCCTGCATGCGCACGCATCAAGGCCCGGGTGGCGACAGACTCCTCAAGAGAGGGGGACACGACCTCAAGGCGGGGGTGCGACCAGAGGCGAAGGCCGGGAGGCGCAGGGGGACAGAAGGGAGGAAAGGCAACAGGCGCAAGTCGCGACAGTGCAGAGGGGATGCGGATGCCGGGGCGCCACAAGGCGTCAGTGTCGCCGGACGCTAGGGTCACCCGAAGGGAGTAAGAGGGAGGGAGCCGCCCGAGGCGATCAGAGAAGGACCCAACGAGCTTCTCTAGAGTGTATTGTATGGGAAGGATCGCCAGGAGGTAGGGGAGGGGGTCGACGGGTGTGGTGCGGAAGACGCCGGAGATGCGACGAAGGGCGTCATTCTGGGCGACCTGGGCCGAGCGCAGAAGGGACTTCGGAGGGTTATGAGCCCACAGGGGGGCGCCATAGGTGAGGACGGGTAGCACAACGGCGTGGAAGACCCGTCGCCAGTTGGCATAATCCATGCCCCGAACCAAATTACCCAGAATGTGCAAGGCCCGGATGGTAGAGCGGGCATGGTTCGCCATGATACGGACATGGTGATCCCAGCACAGGGACTCATGGAAGAATACTCCGAGGTATCGGACCAGGGAAGAACGCTGGACACGAAGCTCGCCGGCATGAGCGTCATGGAGACCGATAGATGAAGGGAGGGATCCCTTATGTAGGGAAGACCAGCGTTTGTTGTGGAACACAACAAACTCGCACTTGGCGGCGTCCGTGGTGAGACTGCAGCGGAGGAGCCAGTTGGTAACTGTCTCGTAGTGGGAAGCGACTTTGGCAAGAGCCGAGCGGTAAGTGGCCCCCGCAGCAACAAGGGCCCCGTCATCGACGTATAGCCGAAGCGAGCCCGAGCCCAGCGACCAATGTTCGGCAAGGCGCAAGAGGGGGATAGTGTAAACGGCCGAGATGATAGGGGAGAGGGGGGAACCCTGGGGTGTTCCATTGCCGACGTCAAAGGTATCACTCTGCTCGCCATTGAAGGATAAGCAGGCCGTCTGCCCCGAAAGGAACGAACAAAGCCAGTCGACAATGGGGACAGGGAACCCGAAGAGGGCAAAGAGGTGGGTGAGGCAATCGCGGCGAATGTGGTCGAAGAAGCCCTGGATGTCGAAGAGCAGCAGGGTGACCGGGAAGCCGGCCGCACGACCGCACTGGGCAGTGTGAGCCACGGAGATGCACGCATCCATAGCGCAATGATTGTCGCGCGAGCTGAACTAAGAGGGGGGAAGGATGGAGTAAGTGTTCAGGTCATGAAGGACCCGGGTTGCAACGATTTTCTCTAAAAGCTTCCCACAACATTCCAGGAGGCTGATCGGCCAGTACGCCTTAGGCAAGGAGTAATCTGGCCGCTTAGGCTTGGCGATTGGCACGACCCGAGCGGCTGACCAGGGGTGGACGCCCAGCTCCAGGCAAGCAGTGTAGAGGTCGACAAGGCGGTCGGGGCGTGCCCAGAAAGCCCATTTAAGGAGCTTATAGTTCACGCTGCTGATGCCAGGGGCAGAAGAGTTGGATGTGCCGGCGAGGGCGACCGCTACCTCGTCTTGAGTGACCGGACCCCAATCCTGAGTAGGTAGAGCAGGGGGATCATCGGGTTGGGAGACAGAAATGGGGGGTGGCGAAGGAGGGAAGAATTGCGCTGACAGGATGCCGGACACAGAGGAGTGGGAGGATGAGGGGTTGGAGCTTAGAGAAGAGTGGAGAGGCGGGATTTTACTGACCCGATGCCCATGCCGCCAGCGGGTGGCTTCCCAAACTTTGCGGGTGGCAGTGTAATGGACAAACTCGTCGGCCCAACGGTGGCACTTGTGTTTGAGGACGGTGGTGAAGGCGATGGAGGCCATCCGTCGTTCGGCTTTTGGGGCCAAACAAACCGCCGCAAGCGCCGCTGAACACTCGCGTGGCCACCAACGGACACCCCGTGGGTCAGGAGTGCGCCGGGGCTCAAACAGCGGAGAACAGGTCACGTTAATATCCTCAAGGAGATGGGAGGTGGCGATGGCTAGGGAATCGGGGCCGGTGATGACGGGGGAAGGGATGGCCGCGAAGCTCTTTGACCACGTTTCGATGAGGTCGTCATCCAGTGCGAAGCCTGGGAGCGCCTGTCGGGGCAGTGGGGGGAGGGCGGCGAGGGGAGTCCAAGAGAGGGACAGCGTGGCATGGTCAGAGCCAAGCGACTCCTCGAAGGAGACATTGACCGCAGAGAATTGGTCCGAAAGGACCGCCAGCTCGTTAAGAAGGACGAGGTCGATCAACAAGAGGCGTTGGTCGTCGCGGCCCTGCCAGGTGGCGACACCAGAGGGGCTATGGATGGACAACTTGTTAGAGTCGAACCAGTCCGATAAAGCCTGGGCCCAAGACGACAGAGTGGCCCCCAGGAGGGACCACAACGCGCCATGGGTGTTGAAATCGCTGGCAACTATAGTAGGTACAGTAGGGTCAAGTTCGAGAGATAGAATAGGAATAAGATTATGCCCGGAAGGGGGAACGTGATGGTAGACGTTGAGAAAACGGAGTGTGTCCTCTTCGAAAATTATATCGAGGATCATCGCATCAAGAGAAGAAAGAAGATCGGGATGAGGCCGAACGAAAACGCGCCGGCCGAGGTCGGTCCGGACATATATGGCGACACGGCAGGTGTCGTCGCCAGAGTGAGGGGGGAGGTAACACTCCCACATGTTATTAGCAGCCATGCCGCGGATGTCGACCCCGTCAGGGTCAGAGTCATCATGGCGAACATTGATCTGGCCAAACCAAGGTTCCTGGACCAAGATCACATCAAAGGGGGAGGATTGAAGGAGTCCATGAAGCACCACACTGCGCCGTCGGACGTTAACCGACATGAATCTGAGGGGTCGCTCAGACATGGCGTTCGGGCTCTGGCGTGTGGAGGTCAAGGGGGTCCATATGGCGGGCCAGGTTACGGGCGGCCACAGCTGCGTGGTTGTCGGGCGTGACAGCCATGTCAACGTCGACGGGGGGGACAGAAAGGTTATCAGCAGCATGGAATTCCTCGTCCGTGGTGTCGCCCGTGTGGGTGACCGGACTACGGAACTTGGCTCTTAAGGGGCACGAGAAGTCCGTCGCAAGATGGCCTTTAGCTATCGCGGGGGAGTCTCGGAGGCAGTTAAGGCAAGAACGTGGGCAGTCACACTTCAGAGTGGAGTGCTTTTTGACGTTCGAGCACTTGAACTGGTGGTCGGCTGCCTTATGGGCGCCGCCGCAGATAGAGCAAACAATGAGCGTATGGGGCTTAGGGCAGCGGCAGGAAGTATGGCCAAGCCTCCAGCATCGATCGCACTGAGTGATCAAAGGGAGGGAGTTGAATTTGTGGGCGGATGCCGCACCTCCGAACATATAGACTGGGGAGGCAGTGGCGTTGCGTACCACAGAGCCCTCCTCATCAAGGAAAGTGACGATGACCGAACCCAGGGGCCCCTCATAGTCGGCCTTGAGCCAACGGGGCTTACAGAACATGGTAACTCCACGGAAGACCTGGTTAAGGCCCAGTTCGCAGAGAAGGTCGTCCGGCGAGGGGAGAGCCCCAGACTCGGAACGACAGATTGGAACACGGCAAAGGAGGAGGCGAGCGTACCCCTGTTGGGGCACGACAACGCAGTCACTTCCGAAGTAGTCATAAAAGACCTGGCGGCACTGATTGACAGCGGATCGCTCAGGGCTCCCGTTGAAAACGAGAACGAAGTTACAGGAATTCTGGGCACCCCATCTGCCGCTGATGAGTTCGACGGCGGGGCATTGTCCAGAGGGGAACTGTTGGCGAAGGGCGCGCTGGAGAGCACGGACTACCTGCAGCCCATCGTGGGTACGCGAGGTGACCTTAGCCAAGCCCAGTGTCGCCAGGTTGCGGACGATGGTGTATTGAGTGGTGGAAAGGGCGGTGGGGGCGCAGGGGCGCGCCTGAGGCTTGGGGGGAGGGGCGCCGGTCTTGGCGACGTAAGACGTGACGATCGCATCCTTGGTCAGGCGAGTGTTACCGGGCATGCCGCTGTTGAAGCGTGCATTGAACGTCTGGATAACATCCTCCTTCGAGAGTTTGTCGAGGTCCGCCTTAGTCAGCTCGACGCGCGGGGGCGTCGGCAACCAGGCCAAGGGGGTGGAGGCAGCGGCAGGGGCGGCGGCGCCAGGGATGGCCGTGCGGGACTGCTGTTGGCGTTGTTGGCGGAGGTGGGCAGCGCATCGATGACGATTACCGGGCGGGGGAGTGGTGAACCAGCCCTCATCAGCCGCGTCATCGTTCTGAGACGAGTCGACAGTGATGGGGTGGGACCGTACGTCACTGGCCATGGGCGGGAACTCTGAAAAAGACTCGACTGCAGGAGCCGAGGGGATACGAGGAGGATTAGGGCGCGCAGGGACGACACGGGAACCGGAGGCAGCCGTGTAGCTCATAGGCCCCTTACCCGGGCGTCCAACAGGCAGGATCTTCCCATCTTCCTGTGCATCAGGTAAAGTATGCACAGTACCAGCGCCGCTCACGAGGTCGGGCACAGTAGAGGCTCCACCCCGCCCAGAGGCGGGTCCCGAATTGGGGCTGAGGGTTCCAACAAGCCTGGAGGTGTTTCCAGGAAGGAGGATACGAGGGGGCAGGAGACCAGACTCTGCAGCGTATGCGGTCCATGCCAGGATGTAGTCCCATTCCATATCGTGAGGCATCGTGTCGCAGCGCGCATCGAGTTCGGGGTAGCGATCACAGAATTCGCAACCGAAATGGCAGTCCATAGCAGCACACAGAGCGTACTGTTCCGCCGAGAAGGCGTGTGCCGACATATCTGCAGGAATGAGGTACAGACGGCGGAAAAGGGAATCAAGATACGGGGGAAGGAAACGGGAGGCTGTGACGGCGGCGGACTCGACTGTCTCGTCGGCGTAATCCATGAAGTCGTCGCCGACCTCACAACCCCAATTGCCACCGGCAAAGACGTCTTTCTCCAAGGCGTTGAGCCTGGTGATGACCGGGGCAAGCTGGGTGCCAACTGACTTACGAACATGCTCCTTGAGAGCAGTGAGTTGTTGGGCTGTGGAGGATTGGATTGCTGTGAGAAGGGAGGCAAGGTCAGTGGGCGCCACTGGCAGCGCAGCGGAAGAAGAAGGGGTAAAAGAGACAGCCTTAGGTGTAACTTCGATGGGCGCGGGCTCCATCAGAGTCATGACCTGGGCTTCAGGAGTATTAGGGAGGACAATGTCGGAAAAAGGGGGAAGGTCCCCAGGCACTGGAGAGGCAACGCGTGAAGAGGAGAGAGAAGGGGCATGGGAGCGCAACTGCGAAGTCTGGTCGACAGGGTCAAACCGTTTACCTTTCTTTGACTTGGTGGAAGGCTTTGACAGCGCGGAGATGGATTTTTCCGCTGCCTCTTGGATCGTGGCCTTCTGTTCTGCCAGCTCTATCTTGGATTGGTTCTTGAAGGAGTCCAGCTCCTGTTGGTAGGTAGTCTTGAGATGTTCAAGCGTCTCCCAATAATGTGAAGACGCCTCCGCTTCCGCGCGGGCCTTGTACTCGGCCTCTAGGCCGGGGTAAATAGATTGGTAAAAGGCACGGGCCTCCTCGTTGGCCTGCGCCTCGGCTTTGACTTTAGCAGCCTGGAAGAGTTCTCCGTTGATGTCGAGGGTCTTCAGATCATTAAGATGCGCAAATCTAGTTTGATCTCTCCTTCCTACCCATCTGAACTCATGTGTAGACACTACATCTGCGTCACAATCACTTAGGTGTCTTAAGTGTTCTCTGGCTCTTGACCCTGATCTATTCACATGAATATGTTCAGATTTTTATCTATTTTCTTCAATAAGTTATCACACATAAGTTTGATTATCAATATGCCTAGATAAAGAACTTTATTAATATCTATAAATAAGATAGGCAGAAAGAAACTTACAGCTAGCAAAGTTGCAAAGCCTCTGGGATACTGTTGTTACCCATAAGTGAGTCAACAATCTCATCCTTTTTGTCGAGCTCAAAAAATGTGGCTTCTAGATAAGATATTAATATAGTAGCACTTGGTAAGGAGTGAATATAGCACCCTTCTTTTCCTCCACCCTTCTTTTCCTTCAACCACCACCACTGGGCTTAGGGTTGTTGCTCTGCACCCCTACCCTCCCTCATCGTTAACATGCCCCTCGCTCGCGACCCCTCTGTTTTCGACATGCTTAATCATTTTCATGCCTGCTGGTTCCTCAATAGGAACTGGCTCATCACATCGGTCACGTCCGCTCAAAAGGACGATGCCAGCTTCATCGTCTGGGTCGAACTCAGGCCCGAGGCTCACCTGCACCTCATGTGGTTGGCCTTCAAGCTCATCCCCTCGACCCCCCTCATCCCCGCTGCCAAGGTCAAGCGGGTGATGTACGTTTTTGTTCTTGAGTCGCTCAATGGGATCCGTCAGTTGATGGAAACCTTCTTTACCCCCCCTCCTCCTGCGAGGAGGCCACGTAAGTGGTCTCATAAACCCCGGAACCCCGGCCCGGACCCGCCTCCCCTTGGGGTGGAGGCAGTCGATGCCATGGCGCTTGACGGTCTGGACTGGCCCCCGTCCTCGCCCCTTTCTGCCTCGTGCCCCGGTCGTGCCCGTGGGCCTGGCCCCCCGTCGCCCATCGACGTCCCCACTGTTTGCTCTGGGGACCCTCCTTCAGGAGGAGCATTGGCTGGTGGTGTGGTGGAGTCTAGGCCCTCCTGGGTAGGGTCGCCGGCCTCGGCGTGGGGGCTGGACTCTGTGGGTTCTCCCCCTCCCCTTCGCCTCCCTTCCCCGCCACCTGGCCCCTGGACTTCTTTCGAGGTCGCAGGGCGTTCGATTGGTCTCTACCGGTCGCCTTCGCCCGTGGCTGGCCACAAGCGGCCCCCCTCCTCTTCTCCTCCGGCACGGCCCTCTGTGCCCATGTCCCCTCCCCCTCGGCCAAAGACTGCATTCAGCAAGTGCCCGCCTGATTGGCGTGCTTGGATCATGGCTCGTCGCCAGGGGTGGCACGGCGCCCTCTGCGGCTGCCCACGCCCTCACCTCCGCCCCCCCCTCTCCTCCCTCCGGTGGTGCCCTGCCAGCCTAGGCCGGTCTGTTCAGAGCGCCACCGCACCCTCGTGTATGCGGCGGCTTCCTGGGGTCTCCCTCCTCATCGCCGCAGCAGTCCGCCCCCCCACCCTTCCTTCAACAAACTGTAGTATAGTTTCATGTATTCTACTCATTTGAACGCCTTTCCTTTACAGTGAACTCCAGCGGTCAAGTCGCTGTCCTCTTCAAGCGGCCACTGCAAGATTGTGGCCCCGCACTCCCCCATCGCGCTCGGATTGGGTGACGTCATGCCGTTCGACCGCTTCCCCCCTCCGCTGGTTAGGCGGTGTCGTCAGCAACTTCCCGACCACCTCAAATGTTCGGCGTTCGCAGCGAGGTCCTTTAGTGGTATAGGGTTGATGGGAACGTGGGTGAGCTTTCGCCGCGTATGTTTCGTTGGGCCCGGTTCAGTAGTGGCTCGCTTTACGTACAGATAGCACGGACTCCGTTGTTGAGTTAGAATATCGGGTGAATTAATCCCGGGTTGCCCACCGGTGAATTCAAAAAAAAAAAAAAAAAAAAAAA
>QFFA01002595.1:0-13167 GCA_003316565.1 Russula foetens | reverse complement strand
CGAGGAGCATGGGCACAGGCACATTTGTCAATCTCAACAGAATATGTAGTTCCTGCAGATGGCGTTCGTTTTTTTGGTGCATTCAAGTAACGGAGAAACAGAGAAAGGACCTAGAAAGAGAGTGGTAACCCGTTGAACCGAGAAAAGGATAGCGCCTGAGAATGGGTTTTGCATGGCAACTCGTGACTGCGAACGCGGCAGATAAGATAAGATTGAAATTTCTAGTTATGTTATGATCCGGATCCAAAAAAAAAAAAAACATCCACGTACTGTATGGATCTATCTCCATGAGCCCCACTCAACAAAAAGTTCTTCGTAAACACAATACCCGATCTACCCCCCTCTTTCGTTTCCTATTTCCTTTTCATAATGGAAGCATCTCCAGATGTCCTCAACCCTCATGCTCATGACCCTTCACGACGAGGCTCACCTGCTGTGCGCGCAGCAAAAGACATCGCCTATGGCAGTGTACGTCAAAGTAGTCTTTACTCTGTCAGATCCTCAATCCCACTGGCACTACCTTGCAGGCTGCCGGAATAGTTTCGAAAATCTTTGAACATCCTTTTGACCTCACCAAAGTTCGGCTGCAAGCCCAGGTTCTCGATGCTACGGCACGCTTCCGCGGACCGTTGGACTGTCTGGACCGAACATTTAGAAACGAAGGCGTGCGGGGCTTATTCCGTGTATGCCTCCTCGCACCTCCCGCCTCCCACACTGATCTCTTTCGATGTGATAGGGTTTACCCGCCCCCATAGTTGGCGCTATGGCCGAAAACGCGACCCTGTTCGTCGCATACGGCGAGTTGCAGAACCTCGTTCGACAAGTCTGGAACGTCCCCGCTGTACAACCACTTTCCCTCCCTCAACTGGCCCTTGCGGCCGCAGGTGCTGGCGCCATTACAAGCTTTGTCCTGTGATTCTTCTCTTTCCCTTCCCCCCTCCCCCCACCTTCCTCATCGAAGCACGGTGTGACTGATGATTGTTCCGTGAACAGGACACCGATAGAACTCGTAAAGTGTAAGATGCAGGTGCAGATGCTCGTCACCGGCGCACCAGCGGCCTCGTTGTCAGCGTTCGTAGGGACAGCCGTGGCAGGGGTCCCTCCCGCCGTACGTGCCGCCTCCACCGCGACGGCATCTTCTCTGCGGAGGCATCTCCCAGGACCGCTGACCATCTTGCGCGATGCCATCCGCACGGACGGCATGCATGGGCTCTGGCTGGGCCAGACCGGCACGCTAATCCGCGAGACGGGTGGGTCCGCTGCGTGGTTCGGCACCAAGGAGTTTGTCTGCAAGCTCCTGCTGCGCCGCAGCGACGGTCGCGGACACGGAGATGTCCACGCGCCCGCGCGCACACTCCGGCCTTGGGAGAGCGCGCTGAGCGGTGCGTGTGCTGGTGCCGCGTACAACCTCACGTTCTTCCCCGCCGACACGGTCAAGAGCACGATGCAGACCGAGGCGGAGCTCCGGCCCCCCGCGCCTGCGGCGGGGTCTGTGGGGGGGAGAGGAAACGGTCAGAGCCAGAGATCGTTTGCGGTCGTCGCGAGGGAGCTTTATCGCGCGGGTGGGTTGAGAGGGCTGTATGCCGGTTGTGGCATTACGGTTGCGCGGTCGGTGCCCAGCAGTGCGCTCATATTTTTGATATACGACGGGTTGAAGGCGCGATTTGGATAGTAGGGTGTCTCATTCCTACCGTCCCCCCTTTTTCGTTTAATTTGTCCCATTGCTTTGCTGCACATATAGAATGTCAATCAACGATACGTCAAACATATTGCAATGTATATATCTATATCTGGAGTAATGACGATGTGTTGTTGAAGCTCTACTAAATGTTCACGAAGAATGACTTTGATGCTTGATTGATGAATCAGGTTTTCTAAGTCATCAACGTCAACAGTAATACGATATTAGTCGTGATGTATCCCTCATTTCGAGGTCTACATAATCCGATCGAGCTTACTCTGTTGGGATGACAGTGTAACGAGTGAAACGTTGTTTAGTAAAAGACGCACAGAACTGAACCAGATGACTGTTTCGTACCTGATCGATGCCGTGGCTGCGGTGGTCAAGTTGTGGTTCACCCGCACAACGAACTGAATCGATTCCACACCCACGTCAACCCGGGAGCAGTACCACCGGTCCCACTGTTTTGAGAATTTACCATCTGAAGAATTTCAAGACATCGGAGTGTAGAACAGTTCTTGTTTCTCGTCAGGGCAGATGTGCTTAATTTGTCATTTTGTCGAGAGTTCTACGAGGGGTAAGTAAGGGTGAAAGGAGCTAGCGCTCGCGCTCCCAGTGCCTGGTTCTAGGCCGCATGCCAAACCCTTCATCTCCAAGTAGTGCACTGTTGGGATACTGGCGGCCGGCCGTGTTCATGATCGGGTGTTTTGGAAGTAGTGTGCGCAGATATGGGCAAATCGCTGTATCAGGGAAGGCGGAGTTGCATGGACCTATTGTCACGGTAGTTTCCTGCCTTCGACAATCGCTAGCTTGATATCATAGGCACCGACGTGTTATCACACCGTTCCGACGGCGTACACGAGCACAGGATTCCATGAGTGGCGTGATAAAATTTGTAAGTGTTTCGAAGAATATAATTGAGCCGCCAGAAACTTAGATTCCTGGCCCGCGGGTGTGGGGCAAATGAAGATGACCCTGGCAGAACTGATTGAGTCAAAAGTGGGCCTAGAGGTACAACGGAGTAAGGGCTATCAAGGGCAGGGCCGTGGATGGGTTGGAAATACAAATACTCAGTACTGATGGCACACAAAAGGACCAGCATCGAGTCGTCGTTAGGCGTTGTTGGGTTTGCCAAATTGAGTTAACCGCTTCTGCTCGCCACCAACACGCTCTCACCTTCGATCTTTTCGCGTTTCAACCTTTCACTGTCGGATTGGGGATACCTCCCAAAAAATGACGTCGCTCCTTCTACACAGCCTACGTCTACCCATCACAAACGCGATCACTCGGCCGGTAGTCTTCACGAACCTCCTGGCGCCGACGAGTAGCAGAACTCCGCACGTGCGCGCGTCCTACGCTTCCAAAGCAAAGCATCGCCAAAAGGGTGGTGGTGGTGGTGGCAGCGGCGGTCGAAAAAGCTCCCGTATCCCAGACGACGCAGACGCGGAGTCCGAATCGCCGTCGCCGTCCTCGCAGACGGGTGGCGGCGCATCGAGGCGCGCACCGATCGCGACCGCCGCTCTCACGCCTGGCTCGCAGCAGGGATTGACCGACCCCGCGGCGCGAGAGGAGTACGTGCGCGCGGATGCAAAAATGGCCGCGTCCGTGGAGTGGTTCCGCCGCGAAGTCGCGCAGCTCGAGGCGCGCGCCAGCGGACGCGTCACGCCGCGGCTGCTTGCGCCCGTGCGCGTCTCTCCGTCTGCGTCGCCTTCTGCGTCCGGGTCGGGGTCGGGGGTGCAGAATGCGCGGTTGGAAGAGGTCGCGACTGTTGGGGTACGCGACGGGTCGACTTTGATCGTCACCGTGTTTGACCCACAGGTGAGAGTTTTCTGGGTTGTCGTGCGCGCCGTTTCTACTCGTCCCATGTCTTCGCCCACCCCCACCGATTGCTGTCTAGGACGACGTGGTTGTCCACTGATGACTGACCGGGCGGACACTTGCTTTTCAGTAGAATTTGAAGCACGTTGAAGATGCCTTATACGAAGCAAAGATTCACGGTGTCATCCCTCAACGGGTCGATGAGCGCACTTTGAGAATACCGATACCAAAGTGTGCCTTCCTTGATCTCCGTGCTCTGGTCCTTCTTCCTCATTCCCTTCTTTCCAGACCGACAGTAGAGGCCCGTCTGGCCGCGTATTCCACCGCGTCGAAGAAGGCAGAGGAGGCACGCGTCCAAATTCGCCGCCAACACCAGGCTAGCGTGAAAAAGGGCAAATATTCCCGGCATTCTATTGCACACGACGAAGTAAGAGCATTTCTCTTTCCTTTCCACCTAAACATAATCGTAATGGGTGCTCAGTTTCAGAAACTGCAAGACCGTCACATTGCCGACGTGGATACCGTCTTGGCACAAATCAAAAAGAGTTCGGGTGCGCGGTGAAGTACCGAATCTGGCGTTTCTCCATCGATACGCAGTTGGGGGCAACTATCCACATTTTGCTGGCTTATCAACATATCATTGCGATTACGGAAAATATAAAACGGGTTCATAACAGTTTATCAAAGTGTAGTCATAACCATATCCGACTCAAGAGGCTATGGCATTCACGATATCATATGCATCCTGGGTCATCCCCGGACACATAATGTCACCCCATCGTGCCTCTGACACCGTCGGCGATGTGTACATCGCGGGCGTATTTCCCTAGTAGGACGTCCATGATGCGGCCCCCGCCGACTTTCTTCGCGTCGTTGGCCAGCGTATGCAGTGTTTCAGGGGGTACGAGCTGGTGGACCGCGTCCGCAATCGCGCTGGCGAAATCGAGCGGGTGCACGCCCAGTGCGTCAGCCAGCTCCTCGACGCGGCGTTCCACGCCGGCGGCATGCGGCCCCTTCGAATATCGGGAGTAGGCCTGCACGCCCCAACCGAGTGGTCTCGAGATGAATTTCCAAATCGAATCCGCGTAGGGGAATGAGGAGGGGATAGCGTAGGCGCCCGACTTGAATGCGTCGACCGCGACGAGGGTCGTACGGTAGGTGTACCAGGCGAGGCACACGAGGAGGACGCAGATGAGGACGTGGATGAAGGTGGTGAACCGGACTTGCGCCAGCGGTTTCTTGAAGTCGGAACGGACCCCGCGCTCTTCCTTCGGCAGCGGAGGTGGTAGGTCTTCCTTCTTCGTCGTGCGTGATTCGTGCGAGGCAGTGGACGTGGGGCGCTCTGGGGATAAGCTCTGCCTCATCCGAGTGCTGCTGCGAGTCGAGACCATGTTGCTTCTGATGATGTGAGTTAGGGTGGTTGAGTCAAATGCGTCGGTTGTAGCTGAGACGGGGATGAGCCACGAGAATATGTAGGCATTTATCAGTGACTGACGATCCCACCAGGCGGTTACAGTAAGGCAAAGAAATGAGGGTAAGGTTCACTGCGTGGCTTGATGCAGGCTGGAGCACACGCACCCACGCTTTGATTAAAACGTGGGGTAAACGAGGCGTAGATAACGCTCCGTATGACGTCATCGTTGTGCAATGTACTGTATACTCAAACCCCGTGATCTGTCTAAAGCTAAAGTACTTACACGACCACGTTTCACCTGACTACAATGACTCTCTAGGATACTTACTCAGGCGGGAACAGCGATGGAGACAGAACACATGACGGCAATCAATCGTTGAGGCGACGCCCGCAGAGTCTGTCCGGGATACGAGAGAATTGGGGTGACCTCCGTCCAAGTGGACGCCGACTGTAGGACCAAGGCGTAGCCCGAGCGGCGAGAGTCACAGAGGTGGGTACAGCTAAAGTCTGGCTGCTCTCCGGTCTTAGCTCGAAACTCTGAAAAACACAAGAACGACAATACCCAAACCCTGACCTTGGCGGGATCTTTCTGAGAAACCAACGAAGCACAGAGACCAGTGGCATGGCAACAACATAAGGCTGCCAATGTATCATCCAAGTACAGAAAGGCACCTGAAAGAGGCAGCCTACCATAGCAAGGAAAGAAGGCGAGTGCTGTAAAATGAACCATAGTAGTCTGACAGCCGTGGATACGATTGCGCGCAGGAAGGACGTTTGTCTCCCTAGTCAACTGTTAGTCACGACATGAAGGGAGGGTGTGTTTATATTGTCCTCACAGTCAGCGACCGTAGCGTTAGCCAGAGACAAAAAGTTTGAATAGCTTGAATAAGAGCCCATTGCCTGGTTGACCCTGACAGCCGTCGCGTTGATATCAACCAGGGCGTTCAACACGGTTTCATTCATCCGTTTCAGAGTCGCAGCAAGCCCGTCCGCTGCCCGAACGGCATTCATTTGGGCGATATTCATCAGCTCTAACTCATGGACACTAGAGTTCAAAGCGCCCGACAAATGGTTGACGCTCAAAGCGAGCTGCGCAATCGACTGGACACATTGCGGGTGATTGAGAGAACGAAGATAATATGAAACGTTGACTTGCGTTCAAGGAAGAAAAGAGACCTCCCTCTATGAGAGACAATTGCTGCCACATTTTGTCCTGTAAGAGATGGTCAGCACCGAGCCAGTGCCCAAGACACAGGTGCTCACGGAGGTGTCGAGGGCTTCGCCAAGCCTATTCTCGAGGAGTTGAAGCCCTGAGCTCAATTTCGCAGAAAATGATTGCTCGAACTCGGCTGACAAGGACATCAATGTCCGAGAATTCTGTTCGTGTAGATCTTAGCACAACGAAACACGCTGCTCAAGCACATACCTTTGATAATACCAGCGAATGCTCCCTACTTTCCTGGAGCTGTACATCAAAAGCCTCCTTTTGAGTACGCACAACCTACAGAGACTGTTTTAATCCCAATGCAATGTGCTACTCGAATAGTGCTAAAGCGAAAATTACCTGCTGCAGCTCATGAAGAACTTTGGCTGCGATATCAGCGTAAATCTTATCAGCAAGTGCCGGGGATGCATGTAGACGGTTAATGGAGCTTTGGAGATCCTGTGGAGGTTAGAACTATTTGACAGGAAACCGCAAAGGAAGGTCGGTTGCCTCACTAAGAGTAATGATTGCCAAAGCGTGCGCATCTCGTCTTCTTTTTCCGCGCGTTGCATAAGATGACGGATATATGCAACTTTCTCGATGGAAGCGTTTCTGTAAATCTCGAGTGCGTGGTCTCGAATGTGTAAATCAGCATGCGCAAGCAAGGGCACTCATCCGAGGCTCGAACCTTTCTCATTACTCCGCTGGTAGGCGGTGCACAATTGGGCTTTTTGATGATATAGTCAATGGGAAAAGCAACTTCGAGATGGATTTCGCGTACGGATTTCACGCAGATAGCCAGAATAACTGGCCCAAGACTGAGTGCTCCTGGAAAGCGCTCTGTAATGACGGTGAATAAATCAGAGGCTTAGGCAGGGATAGTACGCCCACTCTACGCATATCCCATGAGGCGCATGGTCGCTTGGTCCTCTCTCTTCTAAGAACGCCTCGCATTCGAGGGGGATTGAATGAATACCGGCGGTCCGAAGTTCACACAGAGTCATAGAGATTGCGGCTGCATATAGCGTTATGGTGAATGGCATGTATGCGGGCAAGAAGTGTACCTTTAACCCTCTGATCAGCATCCAAGTCTATTTCCCCACACCGGACACGTATACGACCAGCAGCACGACGAAAACAGTCAGGCTTTCTCTCGTAAGCGCCTGCAATCACAAAAGGTTTCCAGTGTGTTTAAAAAAGGCGAAAGCCGGGCCCACTATTCAGAGAGCCAGTTGCATCTTGATCGAGCCCAATTTCTGCGAAACACTAAACAGATGGCCGTGTTTCCGAGGCGTGAGGAGCAGACCTGGAATTGCAAGGTCCCGAAGCGCAGGACTCAGAAATTCTAAATCGGGGGATGGCTTGGGGGAATCATGTCTGCGCCAGGAAAAGGCGAGTGTAGGAATACTGATGACTGACAGCATGCTAAAGGCTGTAGTGAGCTGCATGGAGGTTGGTGCGTTGATGTGTTGATGGGCCGAACTATCTATCAAACTATATCAAGTCGAGAAAACGAAAACGAAAACGGACATTAGCCCCATTTGGCGCGCTAAAGCCGGGCCGTGTGGTCGGGGTTGATTTATGTGCATCCCAGGCCCGGGTAGGTGGGATAGCCTGTGCAGTGGGCCGTGAGTGTAGGACTCAGGGTACTAAATCCTCACTCATTTGGTGCAACTGTTTTTCATCCACGACTCTTGCATTTATCGCGCAGAGGCCGCTGAGCCATCGCACAGTACCCTTGTCAAGAGGGCGGACCCAGAGAGGAGGGTGGGAGGAGGCCCGGCGTGGTGCGTCGTGACTTTATTTGACGTTTGACGACTGTAAGTCGCTCAGTCATTGGGTTAGTGCGTGCGCAAGGCGCGTGGACATGCAAGTGTGTGACCGACGGCTGCTAGAGGCCTCATTTCAAGTTGTGCGCTACCTTTTGCAACACTACCACATTTCCCAGGATGACACTGCACCCTCTGTATGGGCCTGAAAATAAAAGGAAACAGCCCCTCAATGGTGGAGTAGGATGACAAGAGCATGGGACAAGGTGCGTGGTTGGTTTGTTGCTAGTGGTGCCGCCTTCTGACTGATCTGGTATGGCCATTTCCAGGGAATGTACCTTTCACTGGCAGCCTGAGCGCACCCAATTTTCCTGTCGTTTCCACTCGTGACGGCGCCTCAAGTTACGCCTACTCGGTTGCAGTGCCTTGCGCCTAACCCCGCGTTTGCACTCGTTCGGGTTCCCTTGCGGTGGTGCATCAATCTGCGCTCTCCCTTTTCAGTGGAACGTCGATTTGTTCTCGCTTTTTCCCTCTCGCCGCGGCGTGTCGAGCCGAACCGAGCCTCGCAGTGGCGTTTTACGCCTGTGCCCTGCCTTACCACACGCCCCGGGCTCCAATACCTCGGGTTTTGCAGCGGGGGCTTTCTCAGCCCCATCAGCGAGCATGAGATCAGCGGTGTCCTCGCCAGGGAAGGTATGGAGCCTGTAGGCAGTGATTTTTTTTTTTTTGTTTCCACGCGTCAATGCCCCGGGATTCGCCTTCCCTCGTATTGGCGCTCGTGACTGTACTACATGCAAGACCATGACGGTCGAGGTCTCCGGGACTGCCATGGAAGACAGGTTAGTTGCCACTTCCCCTGATTTCTCCAGGACTTCTACGGGTAAAGCGGGTAGCTTCTAGCTTTCAGGGGGCTTGTCCTCAGTGGCGCAGTGCTCGGTGGCAATGCCATTCTTTGCAATTGGTCGATGTCTGCTCCCACTTCACCAGTGGTGTTGATCTTAGACAAGCATCCAGCTCGATGGTGACGAGGCCCATGCTGGGCCACGGATCAAGGTGCATGTGGGCTCTCATGTTTGGGACAAGCCTCTACACCTGGGTTGCGCAGACATGGGCCTTCAAATCAACAGATTCTTGCCCCTAAACGAAGCCTCGCGTTTGCGGGTTGGTGGAGTTGGGAGATGGAGTGCTGCACCAATGTCTGGCCCACCCGGTCCGTTGTACTACGCGCCTGCTTGGCACCATCAACATGTCTCAGATTTTGCGTCTGTACAGAGAACAAACTGTATACTATGGTTAATACTTAAGGAATAAATACAATAAGGACCTATTTTCCAACAGTTTATCTCTGACAGCGTTGGCCGACTAGTGGGCTGGGAGTTCCACGGCCTTGACTGGGGGCGGTGGCTCACGCAGAGGTGACTCCAACTGGGGGTGACGTGGCAGCTCCCTGCAGGATGTCGACACTGAGCAGCTAGTGAGTATGCACAGTTTGGGTGGCAGCTGCTCCGAACAAGTTTCCTAGGTTGATTATAGCAGCTTAGTGGTTGAAAACAGGCCGGTGTGGGGCCTGGGCGTGATAAGCAGGAGGCCGTTTTCTGAATCTGAAGACTGCCAGAGGGTGTTGTACTTATTCTCGACCCAGGAATTGTGAGGGGGCAGCAGTTAGGCCTTATTGTGGGGGGTCACACAAGACAGGGTATTCATCCTCGGTTTGCTCCATTCTGACAATGTGGGGCGGCAAGGCCCGGGGATTCAACCAAGAATACACCATTTCCCCGACTATCTGTCGTGGGAAAAACGGTCTGGCGTTGGTCGGGTTGGTCGGGAGGAGCCCTCTTTCCTATTGGGGCTGATTGAGCTGTGAGTGAAACGGACTCATCAGTGACTCATCATGTATCGGATCACTTCTGCATCAAAACATCAATTAAACTTCTCTTTCACAACCTTATACTGTACTGAAGAGTCGGTCGTACTCTCCTTCGGGTGTCTTTAATCCTTCTGCTACGCTGCGGAAGCGGTGAAGTCACCTTCCATATAACTCGCATAACAACGCTGTGAGTTCCTTCTGTATTATCCGTGATCCATCAGAGCATTCTTCTTACTCGAAACCCTAGTTGCGCCGTCATCACGCACATCAATACTTCGCATAATGGATCGCCGGCAACCATATTCTCGGTAGAAGCTACTTTTTTCCTTCTCCTTCTCGAAGAAGCCATCGGAGTCGCCGTAAGCATACCGGAGATTGAGCCATGTAATCAGACCGCGGGTAAACTTGCTTTACCAAGCACGTATCCTACTTACGCTCTTTCTGATCAGAAGCACCTTTCACCTCATCTCAATCTCTCAATCAGACGGGTTCGGGCCAGTCCGACAACTGGACAGCCACAGTTGTGCATGCGATAGCTTCCCAATGTAAGAGTACGTGTGATGACTTTGATCTTGGCGACTAACCTCGACACCAAAGACCCGGATTACCCACGAACTTGAAGACGCCCGTCAAACGCCGACCCGATGTATTGTAGAATTTGCATAAAGTTGGCAAAATCCAGCTTCCCGAATCCCGACGCCCGTCGGGACGGCTTAGGTTCGGAACATAATTTGGTGTCCGGTGTCCTCGTGCTCGTCCCGATAGGTTGGACTTGACTACGGGGTCAGTCGTATCTGAGATATGAATTAGCCTGTTCTTGAACTTGCATTTGTAACAGTCTACGGTGAATCTACGTGACAAAATATGCAGCCTTTATATGAGGAACAACAAACGAGCTACGGTTACAGCGATTAGGATGGCAACACAGGGATATATGGCGGAAAAGGCTGCGTAACGACGCAAACGAGAGGGTAGGGAATGCCGACAGAAATTCAAAGGTAAAATCATCGCATAGGGTATCCGACGTATATCCAAGGTCTGAGGTTGGGGTAACAGTTGGGTGTGTGATGAGGCAATTGAAGATCATGATCATCGACGCTCCTCCGCGCGGTGCTTGCGGTGGCTCGAGATTCCTGCAAGCGCACGAGCCTCCCACGGACCCGGTCCTTCATTATCGTGCCAGTTACCCGTGGCGGCGTCTCGTTCAAAATCGCCATCTTTGTAACCGTAGCGCTTTTGGAGCAGCTTTAAGAGTGGGTTTCGAAGCGCCGGGTCCATGCGAACACTTTCGCCTGGGTAGTAGCTTCCCACGTCATGCCGCGAAAGGCTTTCCTCGAAGAGGGCCTCCTCGAATGTACAGCCGCAGTTAAGGCGCCCAGGAGGTGCCATCCGAGGGGGATGGGCACGGCGTTCGCGGCGCGAGTCGTGCCACGCACACAAAGCGTTACCTGCGCGGTTGAGCGAGCAGAAAAGCTTGGTGCGTGCATCGGTCCGCGCCTTCCACGATGCAGCAAAAGAGGGTGACGTGGGAAGTTGCGGCGTGGTGATAGGCAGACTACTTATCGATGAAGTTGAGTACATGGGACCGGACGTGGGGTTAGCAAGCTCGTTTTCCAGCTCGCGGATTCGTAATCGAGCAGACTCGTTGATGAGTTCCAGCTCGCGAACTTTGTTGCGCAAGTATTGGAGCTCATCGTCAGTAGAGTGGTGCGTCCGATGCCCTGTTGCCGCCGTGGTCGTGGGGGTGATGGACATCGATCTACGACCAGAAGGGATATGTGCCAACTGTGGGATAATCATGGGTGGTGCTGGTGTGGTGGCCCCGCGCGTCTGAGGATAGGAATTGAAAGATTCGGAGTACCCTGTCGCCGAGAAGACAGGGGGGGAATGGGTGCCAGATGGATTGGGGTTAGCATAATTAGAGTGATTATAATCTGGGTAGTGCAAGTATGATGTTGAGGAGCTGTTCGAGGTAAGGGACCCAGACGATGAGGACATGTTTTGAAAGGACAAGGGATTGGGATGATCATTAAAGCTGGCAGCTTGTATAGCTGGCTGACTCGTGACATCGGCATTTGTCTGAGACCAGACCATGCCGGATGCCACATTGAATGAATCTTGTCTCTGCTGAGAACCATCACTAGCAGGTGAAGGGGAGTTTGAACCTTCAGAATTAGAAGAAAGATGGATATCTCCCATGGCACCTCGGAGGCTCGAAGAGGTGATGCTCGAACCCGAGGACTGTGGTCGACTTTCTTCGCTGTATGTTGGTCGCCGCATAGGAAGCTGTTCAAGCGGAGTTTTTATTACCTCCATGCGTGTACATCAGGGGTGGTGATGGTCGTACCTGGGCTCCAGACGTGGCAAATGCATACACATGCTGCCTTTCAGCTTCTATGATGGAACGTAAGGCCCCGGATCTGGAAATGAGGGATACAACACCCACCACCACCACTTTCTGTCTTGATCCACTGCTGAGAGTAGTTATGGCCTGTCATCTTCGTTGCCTCGCCACCGTACTTGTTACGTATCCTTGTTTCGTGTAGTGTGGGAGAATATGGGTGTTTGGAGCGCCTGAGTTGAGACCCGGTAGTTGAATGGCGGCGAATAGGTGGAGGAGCCGCTCCAGCAGACGGGGGTTTATAGGTAAAGGTGGCGGTGGCAGTGGAGGATGAGGGTACGTAAATTGCTTTCGAGTCGGATGCTTGCTCTAACTTGACTTCGGGAGCACTGTCGGAAGAGGAGGGGCGCTCAGGCCAACTAAAAGAGTCGGGAGTCGGGTCTTGCATCTACAAAAGCAGTGCGATATTTTACGGGAAAATGGAGTAAGGGACCAATGACCCGTGAACTAGCGGCTGCTGCTTGGGTGATGGCGTCCTGAGACAATTGATCAAAAGGTCGCGAGGGACTCAGATCCTACACTCTTGTCCGCTGACCCACCGACATGTTTAAAAAGGAGACGCAACAGGCTGTACAGTTCCGCCTTCATCATCGTAATCTCGTGTCGTGCCTGCGGTAAATTAAGCGAGCCCGCGGCGAGCATGCCAGGCGTTGAAATGATCTACGTCTCCACAGCTACTGTAGAAGTGTAAGACCCGAGAAAGTCTAGCCAATGGCGCGCCACTTTGTCCGAAGGTTGGGTTGTGTGATCTCGAAGATATGACACCCCGACCTGACCTAACACAATAAGGAAATGTTTTGTTGATGTGGTGGTTTTTGCTCATTAATTGAGATAATTGTGCCATCACCGGCGGTAATATTCGAATCCGTATTCCCGGTTTACTTGTCCAGCCGTTGGATCGAGAAAAAAAAAAAAAAATTAAAAAAAATAAAGCGTCCCGAGCAAGGCTGCTGCTCAGCAAATCCATTCCGCGCTGAAGGGAGTCAAACGCTTGGACCTAAAAAGCCGATTAG
>QFFA01002590.1:0-10722 GCA_003316565.1 Russula foetens | reverse complement strand
GATGTCATTTTCTTGACCACAAAGATCGCTATTCTCTGCAAAAAGATGTTTGAGGTCATGGATCTCTCCGAGTCAGTGGCAATCGCACTTCCACTCAATTGATGGCTAACCTATGGCCTACAGTTTTACTAGCGTCACATTTCCGCAATGCGACGATTCCCAACACAAGCTCAGTAAACGATGCGAGTCCTCTCGTCCAATGGGTATATTCCGCCTGGGCAAGGATCAGTACCTTCTTTGTTACGTCAGTAAGAACGCCCTCAGGTACTCTCTCTACTTCTACCCTCACCACCTTTCACAGAATCCGGGTTGTACGTAGATAAGCACGGCGACCCCAATCTCACAAAGGGCACAATCGAGTGGGAGGGCACTGCTGACCACGTCGTATGTCATCCACCATACGTTCACATCTTCAAGTCGCACTCGATCGAGGTACGACTTGTTGACACAGGGAGGCTATGCCAGATTATCCGTGGCCAGGACCTGCAATGTACCTGGGACGGGTGCAGGTCATTAGTCCAAACACTCTCGCCTGACTCGGATGGAACCTGGGACGAAACTCCGGCGCAAGGGGAATACGTTCACGGCGTCATGCGCGCTGGTTCTTTCGACACTGCAGGCGGCGTGAAGCAGAATGTCTTTGTGCTTATACCCACAATTCGCAAAGTCACCTCTCTCGAAGACCCCGCGCCGCCAATGCAGCACTGATCGCCGTGTCTTCATGTTTGGACAACTTTCTATGAATCCAGATTATACCCTTACAAGCACGTTCGTTTTCACCCTCCTCACCTCTTTTCAGAGCACCTTTTTGCTTTCTTTCATCAGTGTTATCTACTTTTATGTGGCTGTCTCAGTAGAGGTGCCCACTGCGATGAGCATCATGATGTTAATAGTACGATGTTTCTGGTCGTCGTGTAAGATGCCACGGTGGAGTGTTTGTCAGAAACGTCGCGTGAAAGAACGCGGTTGCATAGGTTTCAATTCATGTCATGACCGATCATGGTCATGTGCAGACGAGATACGAGCACAGAAGTGGTTGCTTGTTCATACGTCGCCATCCACTCAAGATAACTACGTCTGACAACGCTAGAACATGTCATGCGACCGCGATCATGTTAAGCCAAGTTCGTATCTCTCACAACCCACGTGTTGCAGACTCAGACGCAACGCAACCAATATGATTCAGAAATGCCGATAATTATTGTACAAGGGTCCTAGAATGAAGAGAAAGTAGTACATGCGGTTTCTGACAAATGTCATTTAAATGTAGATGGGTGCGTATCCAGGTCGATTGGGGGGGATAAAATCTCCCGGAGGCGTTCCGGGTGGCGTAACTGGCATTGGCATCTGCAACTCGGGAAGGCTCAGCTTCCTAGCGACGGTGTTCAAAAGCCCGAGTAGATCAAGTTGTTCCAGAGGTCCGCTTCCCTCGCTTCCTACGACTGCATCACGTGCTCGCTTTCGTACCGAGCCGAAGTAATCCAACGCCACAGCGTCGTCCGCATCGTCGAGGCCAGGGACGTTCATCAGCTTATGGAGTGTCGTCCAGGCAATTTCGGGGATGGCTTTATTGTCTTCGAGGTCAAGGACCAACTTGAACGCCATAATGGAAAGGTTCTGGAGCGGGCCGTTTGCGAGCAGGTTCCTGAGATATCGGGGCGAGGACGCTTCTCGATTGGTGTCCGGGTGTCCCTGACGTCGATCTCCTCTCCGCTTGCGCTCCTCGTTGTCGCCGAGGCATAGCCAATCATAAATCCTGAGGATGAAGAGTTGCTCCTCGAGATTCTCCAAGGGCCGCTGTTGCCCTGGGGCCATTCGCAAACGGAAGTGGCCCAAGATCACGTGGGTTATGATACCAAGGGTGGAATGTGCGTGGATTGACGAAAGATTACCGACCACTTCCGAAAAGGCGACATTGTGGGCAGAGTCGAGGACTGTGACCACTCCAAGTTGGTACCAGCGAACAGTCGGGAATTTTTCGAAGAGGGTGAAAACCTGTCCGAGGATTTGGAAGCTTGTCATGGACATGCGTTCCCGCGTCGCCTCCGGTAAGTCCAAACGGACGCTTGCGACCAGATGTTCATTAATGCTGCGGAAAAGGCCGTCCACAACAATCATCTTCTCGACGGTATCATGGACATTGGCTTCACTGGTATTTTCAATGAAAACGGGAAGTGCAGATGAGAACGCGTCGAGGACGTCGAGGACCCCGAACGGATTTTTAGTGAATATCTGGTCATGACGCAAACTCAACCCGCTAGGATGGGAAAGCGATTCCGTAGGGGCGGGCTGGGCTAGGTTCACGGACAAGAATGTCATGAGGCGCAATCCCGTGGCAACCCTGTCCATCAACTCCAGTAGGTGATTGTATCGTTCAGCGATGTAAACTGGTAGATTCTTTTGGACCGTGACGCCGACCTTAGTCGATTTATTTGGAGGCCACTGCGTTGAGACGTTACTTGTTAGACCGTCCACACTTGGTATATCCGGATTTTCCATGCCAGCAGAAACGGGTAGGAATGAATTTGGTCCTTCATGCGTACCCCACTTGTTCGAGACATACAGGGACTCGCGAACGTCGGTATGTACTTCTTCGAACCGAGTACGCGCGGAAGCAGAAGCGGTAAGCTGGGTGATGCTCAAGGCGTTCACCATGGTTTCCAGGGCCTCCCATACCGAAGTGAGATCCAGCGTCGGTCGTTCGACATACGAGAGGACGTCTCGTATCAAGACCAGGAAGTTGATCAAGTGTCCCTCTCGTACGATGATGGAGCGAGCGTCATACCCACTGGATACCACCTGCAATTCCGTTTCTTCGATAACATATCTGTTGCGCCAGAGGTGGCTGCTGAGGAGCGACCAGGTCTGTAATCGCAGTGCGACTGGCAATATGTGTAGAGGCAGGTGCGAGGGATGTCCTATGACGGGTGAAGGGAGCGAGTCGATGAGTTTGCGGAATGTCAGAGCCCTGACACAGGCAGCGCGCAAAGCGAGGGTGGAATCCTGATAGCTGCGGAACATGTCAGAAGATCTGACGAGCGCGCTTGCTGCTCTTTTGTGTCGTGGGTTGTCGGTCGATTGATCGAGAACAGAGAAAATTGCGTCCAGTGCCTCAACACATGCGAAAGCACGGTTTATACTCGTGGCTTGCGAAACCTCGCGCGATGACATACTTGACTTAAGGTGTTCCCCTATACGCTCCAGCATCCCATCCGCAACCAGGGCCCCCATGGTGACCGTTGCATCCGTGATGAAGGGAGAATGGATGAGCGCGGGAAGTCCAGCGACGAATTTGTCCATTTTTTCTTCGTCTACATCTTCGAGCAACCATTGGAGAGCAAGGTAGTCGAGGCTAGACGCTCTTCGTTCAGTGTCAGCAAGCAGGTCTCGGGACCGGTTATGTTGAAGGGCAGAAGTAAGGACGGTGCGAAAGGAAGTTCGAGGGATACCCCGGGCCTTCACCGCCCATACAGGCAACCTGAAGATGAATCGCAGGAAGACGGCACATGGGCGTAAAGGAGAGGTCAGAGCGGTTTGGTACGGGGAGCTACTGACGACGAGAGGGAGGATGCTAAGAATGAGGTATGCCGCGAGAAGCACGATAAAGCAGCTTCTCGCTGCGATTCCGACGGTGTCGTTGACAGTCCGAAGGAACTCACTGAATGCAAAGAAGAAAAGGAAGACGGAGATGTGGAGGAAGACCGGGATGCTCTCGACCATCCTCCGCATCTGAAACTTGGTCAGACCTTGGAAGAGATACGCGCGGACGCGGCCACGCTTTTGGGGCGGGGCGCTGAGCTGGGAGTATTGCAGGTATTCTCTTGCCCATTGTTGGATCAACGTGGACATGAGCGCACAGGTCAGGCCGAGAAAGAGACTTATGAACATGAGGATGTTGATGCGGATGGCCCTTCTGGAGGGCGTGAAGTCCTGCGTGCTGGTAACCGGGACGGCAGAAGAGATCACAGAGGTGTTGCCGTTCTGTTGGGATTGGGCAACCAGTTGAGTCAGGAGCGCCACTGTAGCGCTGCCACTATCGGGAAGGAGCATTTTGTATGTCTCGATGATGAACGCCGCAACGACGGCAGAGAACAATCCCGTCTATTTGGGAGGAGAGTCAACGACTTTGATGTCCGCCTTCGTGACCTAGACGATATAGCGTACGTACAAAGATTAACATGGCATCAGTCTGCCCCCTCCACGTCTCAGCGAGCTCCGTGTCGTGCTTGTCGGCTTCGCTCTCGTATAACCTCCAGACCTTGGCGGATGCCGACTCAAATTCACTCTCTGCAGCGAGTCCATGGAGCGCTGCCAGTGTCAAAAGCAACTCAGTTCAAGTTCGCATACACGGTCACAGTCCGTGATCAACAAACTAGCCAAACCTGGGGAGCCTTCCACGTCCCTTTGACCGGGCCGCGACGCAGCGGCACTGGCAGACATGAAGAAATTGGTTCAGGCTTCAAGTGAGTTGCAGTGTTGGGTTTGGGTGATGCGAACGGGTTCCAGGTGGGGGGGAGGAGGAGGAGGAGGAGGAGAAGGTAGCCCCTGGACGCCCTCAGGCCTTACGTTTTAATGGACGCTAAGTATCGCCACACGCCGCCGTATTGGTACCACCCACACAGGATGTCGTGGGTCCGCAAGGGGCCTCGTTTCATTGTCGATTAATGCGACTTTGAAGTCTGAGAGTCCGCCATTAACTTGAAGCCGAACCTTGTATTTGACACATCCGTGGCACGTCTCCGAGTCGAACACGAGTGACATTAAGCCCAGCGAGAAAGTGGAACAGAGAGTACGCAAAGCTTTATGATAATCTGAGTTCGCCGACGTTGCTTTTATCATGGTGACAAGTTCACTTTGTAAATGCAAATGTTTGAGCAGCTTCCCATTCTCCATTTGGGTGCGATCTCTGATCTCATCTTGCATCAGTCACTCCATCACACTCTTACTCAGGTCTCGGGCTGGTTTCGGGCTGGTCAAGGTAAATTCAAAAGAAAATAAATTTCCCCATGCCTTTTCATCCATTCCTGTCCGGCGGCAGATGATCATCATGGACTTACTTCAATTGCGACTTTGAAGCAGGTAGAGAACCAGACTCCGGTCATGCAACATACAACATGCATCCTGACTTTTCAATGCGCACGCTATACAGTGTTAAAACCCATGGATAGCACAGCAATACTACGTATCCGAACAATTGCTGGTATACTATCGCGGGCCCAGTTGGACTGCCCATTAAATGCGAAAGTTAGCGCGTTTACTAGTAGGTTTGTCTGTCTAGCAAACAGGCGGCCCAGATCTCGAACAGGGCCATCTGTCACGTTATATTCGTATTCGACTGAAGTTCAATTACACGCAGAGCGCCGCGCGGCTTGTGCGTTTACACTGGGCGGCTTGATCAAGTTGTCATCGTCTCCATTTCACTCACACGAACGGGTCGGCTGACGTTTTGGAAATTCAGGGTTCACCTCAGCCTATCGAGTGGACTCTTAACGCGATGGATGTTTTTCAGCAAAAGTGCCACATGACAGTGAAACCGTCGCTGAAATGATGAAAGTTGTTGACTTCCCTCAGCGCTTCGTCTTTGCTCGACTTTGCTCTGGGGGAAATGCCGTGACTCTAGATTTTTTTTTTTTTTTTTTGAAAGTGTTTTATTGTGAAGGGTTATTTACTTCTTCTAGGTAGTTAGTCATCTTCTATAATAAATGATAAGTGGTGGGAGTCCCGAGGTCAGCCCCACTAGTCATGCTATAGCCGGACCGGGGTCCGGTGTGAGGGAAAAATGCGTTAGTTGGGGTAGTGTGAGGCTCAAAGCATACACATTGTCGGTTTTTCCAGCACGTTATGCAGTCCTACCCACTAAAACCTCACTGATGTTTGCCAATTTATTGGGAGTCCTCTTTCTTTATTGAGTGCTTGCTCCCAGGTATTTACCACTAAGTTGGTAAACCCTTGTCTTGTTTGATCCATGTGTCTATTGTCTTATTGTTGGTGAGTCTCTCGTTGGTTGCCTGGAGCCACCATCTTCTAAATCCATCATCTGTGTGTCTTTCTTGAATTACCCTCTCACATCTCAACACCCAGCTTAGGCATGTGGATTCTGAGAGGCATATCTGAAGGAGTCGGGACTCGCCCCAGTAGGTTACCCTCCTATTTCCTTGGTTCACTTCTGAGTTCTTGGCATGGGCTTTGGGTTTAGATTTTGCACCCGCTGCCAAGGATAGTTCCCAGTTTCATTCCAACAAGGTTTCCATCGTCATCAGTTTGCGTTGTGCTAGGGGTGTGTGCCCTCATTTCTGTGGTGGGTTGGTGTAGTATTGTTCACAGCATAGTGTCAGCTGGTTGTAGTCTTATGTATGACATATTGGGGCCCCATGGGGTTCTAAATGATGTATCGCAGTTACTCTGGTGTGTGCTATATTGAGGGATGTCGTGTTCGTGGTTTTCGCCCTCCTTGCCTCGGTTTTTCAACCATGGGAAAACTCGCGCCTGATGGTGGTCGCGGTTCAAGGAGCCCTCCGTGACTCTAGATATGGTATGGCATGGCAACGACAGCGTACATTCGCGTTCCAGGGCGCAGGCACACCTTGCAACCAGCGGTCGCATCCGGCCAGCTAATGCGTCTGAACAGTATGTATCCGGCTAGACTAATCACAACGGCACTTCTTTCATATCCATTTTGATACCTCACAGGCAAACCACACTCGATTGTACACCCGTTCAGTGATGTGATGGACACGGGCACGAAAACGTCAACTTCGCCAATGACCGAACCAGGCGCCGAGCAAGGGGTCAACAACAACACCTACTTAATAAGGACGACGTCGACAAGACGTCATCATAAACGAGTTGAACGGAGACCCTTCTGAGCATCACGGACTCACACGCCGTCTGCGCCTGCCACATCTGCTCGTCCGCAACGGAGCGAACAAGGGGAAGATAGCACGACGTGCGTACGTACGACAACTGTGACAACACATACCCCGGAGCGCGGCCCTCCGGTAGCTCTGCACAGATCCCCGTATGCATTACTCGCCAGGACCGTCCCCTTATGGTAACTTGCCTCAAGCCGAACGCGGATGTAAATTTGGGCCATGGCCACATCTCAAAGGGCTTCTTCTGTAACGTTAAGCGTAGTTCCGCCTGCTTGTCCACACGGGAAAATGCAGTCCATGTGGATAATACGTCAATTAGCCGGAAAGCATGAACGAAGTACATGTTGTGCTTCAGTCGGTTGGGGGTGTCATGCCTAGGCCGCAATCGCAATCAATCGAGCACGTCTCCTATGCCAACGGCAGGACTCGAGGTGCTGCCCTCGTGCGTCATATACCATCGTATACTACCTCTCCTTTAAAAGCTGGCTGTCCATGTTCAAAGTTCCAAACCATTGTTAGTATGAATATTGATGAAACGGCTCAAAGAATTGTACATATACATATCGGATACATTAGGTGATTACATGCCGTTGGTATTATGACGTAGAGGTAAGTGATGAGACAATAGCTGGCATCTTCGAGGGGTACTGTATCATCGCAACGTTCCAAGGGACTGATCCTGCGACTGCGTGTCGACCAAGCCTCTGGTAGGCACAGACAAGAGGGCCTTCCTATTTTCAAGGTTTTGGAGTTCATGTTCTGGAGATGTTTTGTCTGGAGACACGTCACAAGCTGCAATTCGCATTTTAGCACCCATGACTCAATGGCAACGCGAGAGCCTTACTAGAACTGGAGGATCCATAAACCCCTCTTGGTCGATATTCGACGGCGGGAGAGTCCCCTTCCGCCTGGTGGGCAGTACCCTCTTCTTGGGCTTGACTCTCGCGGGCGAGCCTGCGCCTCTGATTACGACGGGCTTGGAAAGCAATGAGGAAGTGGACCATCTCGTTGACGTTTGCAATTATCATCACGACGGCGAGGACCTGTCCAAAGGCCCACGAGTCGTCGACCTCGACGACACCGGGCCCAACATTGGTCTCATTATTAAGGATCTTTGCCTCGTTTCGGTGCACCTGGATGACGATCAGCGAATGTGACCGGATAGGCTGGACACGAGCTACTCACAGTAAGCTCCAACATGACCGTGGAGTATATTGAAGACCTGAGCAGTGATACGTGAGTACTGGATGAGAGGAGAAAGGCATAGGACGCACAATAGGAGAGGATAGGAGATGGACAAGTACCATGGCTTTAGCACGGCCATCTCTGTCTCCTCCGCCTGTGACTGCGACCCTGTCCGAGTCGAGTGGCGTGTGATCGCATTCGTCTCTCCCGCTTGCTCTTCCTCCTCAGTACGTCGCATGAGAAGGAGTAACGTCGTTTGCATCCCAAACTTAATCATGAGCCCCACAGCGCTGAGAACGAGTGCGGCAATCCATAAACCACGCAGCCAGGGTGCGGTGGCCCTTACGGTGAAGAAGAATACAACATATTTGATTTGGTCGTTGCAATAGAATTGGGATCCGTAGGTATTCACGTGGATCCAGAGGTACAAGCCCCATCCGGTGAATGCGACGACCGAGGCGAACTGTATGAAAACGCCCATGGCGATTCGGCCTCTAGTCCAGTGATATTTACCTGCAAACGTGCGGGGTTTGAGTACGAGTCGGGGCAGAGGAACGCGGGATGACTGGACACTCACCCATAGGTGAGGCCCCGGTGCCAAGGAAATACAGAATATGTAGGGTAAAGATGGCATGGAAGAGCGACAGCTGTTTCTGAGTAGTCTGGATGATGGCAGTCAGAAGAAGGCCAAGTCCAGCGACGCCCGCATTCGCATATAACGCGTTCAACAATTCCTCGGTGTGTGGTGTCTGAGGGACAAGCGCGAGGAGGAACATCGTACAATAGAAATTGATTCTTATCTGGGCACGAACAGTGGGTCTTTTCGAACGATAAAACCGAACCAACGATAAGAACTCACCCCCTTCCCAAGAACATCCGAATTGGAACAGACTGTTGTGCAATTGTTGGGACCGCCTCGTTCGCATAGGCGGGTCGACATCCTGCAACCAGGGAGAGAAAGAGAGGCTGTTATGGGCCGCGGACAGGGTCTTCTTTCTATAAATATGTGCTGTATTCCTGTGCTGTGAGAACTGTAGCTGTCAATTCATTAGCGCCGTAAAGACCCTTATCTGGCAACCGGGCTGTGGCTTTGCCCTCTCCTACCGCAGTGGTCCCGAGTGGGGACCCGGAGGCTATGCGATTATGGGAAAAAATGGGGATGAATCAAGTAAAGTCATTTGCGTTATACGCCGGGCCTTGCTCTGGTAGCGCCTTGGTCCATACTGTACCGTACAGTGAACAGTGAACGACCCCAACCAATAGAAAACAGATCCCGTGATCAACAACCCGCGCCGGTTGCGACCATTTTTGCACGCGTCGCGTTCATTCAAGATGATTCCACAACGAACCTCTGCTCAGAGGCTCGGCATCGCCGTCCGTTCTTTTTCATCTTCCCCACTAACGCGGGTGCATACGTCCAACATCGGAAAATCGCCAATCAAGTTCCAGCCATCCGTCGCTTTCAATGTCACCCCAACTTCTCTCTCCGTGACGGGACCGCTCGGCACGACCTCAGTCCCACTCGAACCCTTCATGACCCTCGGGTTCCCCGCTCCCGACACCCTAACTCTCAGCGTAGAAGATGCGGAGATCAAGAAACAGCGCTCCATGTGGGGGCTCACCCGCACTCTCATTCAGAACGCTGTCACAGGCATGACCGAAGGCTTTTCCGTGCCCCTTTACCTCGTTGGAGTTGGATATCGTGCTGCGCTCGAAGAAGATCCCCGAGGAAAGTGCGAAGGATTGAGCGGAATGCGGATTAATATGAAACTCGGTTTCAGCCATCCCGTCATCGTCCCTGTGCCCGACCACATCAAAGCGGAGGTCCCATACCCGACGAAAATTGTTTTGAGTTGCACGGATAAGCACCAGTTGGGTTTGTTTGCTGGGAGGGTTCGCAAGTGGAGGCCACCAGAACCGTATAAGGGCAAAGTGGG
This sequence comes from Russula foetens, assembly GCA_003316565.1. Lineage (NCBI taxonomy): Eukaryota > Fungi > Basidiomycota > Agaricomycetes > Russulales > Russulaceae > Russula > Russula foetens. The sequence goes on along the minus strand of QFFA01002590.1, from coordinate 728 downwards.
TGGTTAGGTTATCTCTCGACATAAGCCAACTGACATCCTGCGCAGGGTATCTTCATCGGTGACGAGACCATTAGAATCAAAGCTGTCAAAAAGAAATAAAGTATAGATACTCTAATAAGATTCGATATCTTTCCCATGCTTTACGATGCCCCAATCATTCTCTTGCGGGATCTCCCTTACGAGATGGTAATTTCCAACTGATGTTATGAACACAGCAGGCCGTAGCAACGAATGGACCTTTCATCCAAGAACAGGTGGAGCTGTGGAAGGCGTGCAAATGTCATGTACTTGTCGCATCTTCCTGGCCTTCTTCTCTAGCCTGCCGCTCCTCCGCTAATTGCAACTCGACTGTCTCTTTTGCTTGGAGTACATGTTGCTTAAGCTCCTCTTCCGTCATTTGGCCGATCTTCTCTTCCCCTATGGTCTGCCTCAAGAGTTTCATCACTCTACCAACCACCATGCCACCCCCACCTGTCCACTCGCCAACCTTTCTACCATTCCACATCGCTTTCAAGCGCAACCTTCGCTCGTTTGCCTGTACCAAAGCATCGTGTTCCTCCCGTTTACCGAAGAACGTAAGAGCCTCTTCTTTCACCGACTCTATGATGGCCTCCCTGTCCTCCGCTTCCCGCGTCACTTGGGGCTGGCCGTCATTTTCTGCATCTGTGCTAGCTCGGGCGTCGCTCCAGTGGAGAAAAGCTTGATACATGCCGCGAATCGCCCGGGAT
>QFFA01002573.1:0-17985 GCA_003316565.1 Russula foetens | reverse complement strand
AGATAACTCAGAATGCAAAAAAAAAAAAAACTTTGCGGTGGAAACTCTCTGTTGCGTCAGCGAGTTCGTGGCCAGTTTCGCCCTTGGTAGGCACAGGTTCATCGTATGTAGTCACCAGCGCTCCCCTCTCGTTAAATCATCTCAATGCCAGCAGGTCAGTGAGGGAAAGGGGCCCGGAGTGTAACACGAAGGGGCTTCGAGTCACGTGTGCACGAAGTTCCGAGTTCTCGAGTTCTGATGAAGCTATGAGCCATTTGCTGCTACCTTCACTCACCTCACCTGACACCTGGCATATGCTCAGGAGGAAAAGGGGTTAATTTTTCCCAATAATGACAAAAGTACTCCAATACAACGGCGTAGGCATAAATGCGAAATAGCTACCAGATGAGTCGTACGCGGCTGTGTACTGTCATAACTCAGGGGTCGAAATGGATGTCCTGACTGTCTTGGTACACCGCGTGTCACAGCCCATACTGCATACTGAGTTCTCATACGATATCAGAGTGCGATTATAGAAAAAGTAGAGTAATTGGCACCCCGGGCATCGAAGAAAAAAAGCTAAGGGAAACGGCGATGAGCAGACAACACAAAATATCGGTTGGATGGATGGAAAGCGGAAGCACTTACCGATCACTACATGTACTTCCCACTTTTCCTATCCCAGTATTGGACGGTTACTGACCGCATGGTTGTCGCGCGCGGCGATCATCCGCTCGACGGCTTCTTTGACAGGTCCCAATAGCCGCCCACTATCTGTGTATAAGACAAGATTTTGTAGAGCAGGTAAGACTTCTGTTCCTCTTTCCTCGGCAAGCTCTTGAAGGGCAGATGCGACAAGTCGAACTGCACCCTCGGATTTTAGGGCCAGTTTCTTGACAGCAGTGAACGGGTGTAATAGCTCTCGCCACTGGATAACCTCAATATCGACTTGCGGGTCTTTAGGAGATACTGCGATCTGGAGGCTTTCCAAAGTTGGAAGGGAAGACAAGAATGAGTTCAAGACCTGCGCAAGAGCGGAAAGCTGCCAATCGAACGGTTTGCAAGAGATTCTCAACCGTAGAATTTCACCGTCGTCTTCATCCGTCCCCTCTCGTTCCGAAAGATAAATCCAGATGGAGGAATCGAGACATTGTACGCGTGCGGCATGGGTTGTCATGAATGTTTCTGTGCGACGGATGAAGTGCCCAAGTAGTGGAGTGTCGAATACTAGTTGATTGAAGAATCAAAAATTACTGTGTTTGAGTATGGGTGTTTCGATTTGGGACAGGATGTCCTCCAAGTACTCGACATCACCGTGGAATTCTAAGGAGGTGAGATTGGGGAAGACTACACGGATGAGTGGGGGCAGATGTCGGGTTGCTCGAGATCGGGGGTGTCGGAATCCAAGAGAAAATGATTCGAGCCTGGGCAACATGGACAGACAAGGGACGATCGTCTCGGGTGAAATATATCCGGAATGAGGAATACGCAAAAGGGAAATGTGGACGAGGTGAGTGGTGGATGAAAGTAGTCTTCCGATTGACGGATAAGGGATGCCATCCAAGCGGAGAAAGCGCAGACGTGGGGCAGATCCACCCAGAAACGAATCGGGAAGGACGGGCACGTTTCGCGAAGAAGAGAGGAGATCGAGGAATGTCAGCGCCGGGAATGGCTCGTCTATTCCCGCAAATTTTTCCAACACGAGATCTTGATATGGCCACCAGTTGCTGTAGTAGATTTTACGCACGTGCTTGTGACGCCAGAGTGCGTCTATGATGTTAACCACACCACCATCGGGCTCCATGCCCGCGACAAATATGACAATAGGCAATGCTGGCCAGAACTCGAGCGCCCTCGAGTTGACCCATCGTCGTGGAGTGCAGTAAAGTTTCAGATCCAGGCGACGTGGCGAAGCGAAGATGATGCATCGCCATCTCCGGCACACATGTACCAGCGTTTGCCATCCATCATAATTATGATCGTGCTGAATGGAATCGGCATCGTCTTCACCCAGGTAGAAGACGAAAATCTCAAGGAGGACATTGTCGGGGAGGGCGTCGATAGTCGCCCGTGGGTAAAGTCGGTCTGTACCGCCCACTTTGGTAACTCATCCTCAAAGAAACCTGCATATTCAAGTTGTCACTCACCTCGACCTCCTTTGACCCACGACACCTTTTGTCGACGCGCGACATGCCTTCCACCGTTAGAATCCTTGAAGGCCTGTATTGGCGATGCGCGAAGGGATGGGTAGTTGGTGATGGCACTGGAATTCAGATTCATGTTTCAAGTGAGGCAGGATAGCGACTGGTATGTGGCAAATCGATCAGGAGAGACAGGCGGTTGCGGTCGTCGAGTCCAAGCCTTGAGCGCTTGAGCGCTAGCTTGAGCGCTTGAGCTTTGAGCTTGAGTCACAGTGAGCTCGCGGCGTGTTTTCACATGGGTTTACCTTTGTGTATTGTGCACAGCCCTCGTATCGGATTACAGATACAGATACAGTCATCGACACCGACCAGGATATGTCCTACAGTAAGGTAGCGAGAGTGTTCGGCGTTGCTGTCCTACTGTAGGTTAGCAAGGGAGAGTGTCCACTGCGACATGGTGGCGGTGGCAAATTTTGATAAGCTACTCGCAATACACAGAAAGCGCTTGGCTCGTTGCCCTCGTTGGCTACGGGCTTTCTCTTCCTCGTACCACCTCTGCACCTGGCAGGCTGGCAAAACCATCACCATCCGTGCATCTACGTCCTCCATTTCCTATCCAACCGAAGAAACCACTGAAATTTTCGAGAAAGAGCATAGTCACCGATTCGGATACTATTCGCGCAACGACAACATTACGTTCTCGCTCGTCTCCCAAAAGATGATCCGCAACCGCCATCAGCGAACCAGAAAAAGTCCGCGACGTCTTCAGGACTGACTCGTTTGGAGTCCGGCATGGTACGTGTGAGAGTCTCTCGGGTGAATACACTCTAAAACGAACTTTGTAAATATGTCATGGCAGCGCGCAAGCGAACCCTCGCTGAGCGCCGCACAGCCTGCAGCGCCAACTCCCATCGCCAACCCCAACTCTCTTCCTGCTACCGGCTCTCCTTCGCGGCCACGCGAAGTCCCTCCGCTCAGATGGTGCCTGGGAACGTCACATGCGAGGTTATACTGAAGGCCATGTTGAAGAAGAAAGTCAAGGGGAATGAGGAGAGCGTGCGGAGGCAGATTCAGGTGTTACACGGCCTCGATCAACCCATTATCGTGCGTTCCATTTCCCCTCACGTCTTTTCTCCCCCATGCGCCCGCACGGCCGCCCCGTTGTTTGTCTCCTAACACGTTGGCTGGTATGTCTGTAGGTCGTGTTCTACAAATGGATCGAGTCGCGGACAAAATACTACCTTGCTGTTGGCGGCGGACTCTTCGAGCGTCTCAGCCAGCGCAGCCGCTTTTCGGAACGAGACGCCGTAGCATGGCTTCGGTACGCTCAATCGTTCTTCAACCGGTGATAGCAACGAGAGAGATGTGTTCGTTTTTATGCCCAGTTTGGTGTCGCCCAGCAGAAGTACCTGCACGACCACAACATCGTTCACCTGGATCCTGGGTCCCAAGTATGGTGCTCCTCCCTTGATCATTCACCTCCCAATCCACTTCCTACCCCTACCAATTATTCATACCGCGATGGAGTGGTGATTACGTGTTGCAGGATCATCGTCACATACATGGCTCACGAACCTCGCAACTCCGACCAAACACGACCTCTGCAGCCTGTGCGAGAACCCCGGGCTCACTGGCATAACGCGATTGGCCAGTTGCGGGCCCCTTTGCGGTCCACGAAGAGTGATGGCGCGAACATACCAAAAAGGACCAGCTGGCACTCAGCGCTCAGCTCCGACGGTGAGGCGAAGACAGGAGCCGGCGTGGGCCGCCATCGTGGTGCGCGTGCTAGAACCGGACCATCAAGAGCAAGCGTCAACAATAGCACTTGTCGCCTCCATCGCTGGAAGATCGCGCCCGTCCGTGACGAAGGGAACCCCAAGAGAAATGAACATGAGGACAACATCTTCTGATCCCCTCGATAAAAGCCGAAGCCGAAAAGGCACGAGAGGGCGATACGCCCTGTGCACGGACAACGACGGTGTCCCAGCCGCAGAAAACGGAGGAGGACGGGAACGAAGGGGAGGAAAAGGTAGCGCTGTGTATGCCCGGGTTGTTCGACTTTGTGGATCACGGGCGAGGTAGGTGCGGGTGCCGTCGATCCGTTCGATGCCTGTCGGTATGTTCGGGAATCTGTGGCGGCGGATGCAGCTGAGATTATGGTGCGGACGAGGACAGACTTCAGGTTCACTTCGAACGTTCCTCGTTTTGATTTTCGTTTTCCCTGTTTATCGATGCTACCCAGGGCCGTTCAACATGCCCCCCACATCCAGACCTTAGACTTTCGTTTTAATCTACGCTTACCATTACGGCTACAACCCCGTTCCGCGTCTCTGGTGCTTATTTTTGCCCTTCTCAGTTCGGTTTACTTATAGCAATGAACTTCTCCCAAAGAACCAGGTCTTTTTTGAGTGAATTATGGCTGCAGTAGAATGCAAAGACAATTCCCTCAAGGAGCCAGGAGGCTGACCCATCATAAAGTGTAGCCAACCAAATGATCTGAGCATTGGATCTACCAAGCCACTGCCACGAATAGCCCTGACAATCTACACTACAAGGTTACATCAACGTGCTATATGACACTGCATTTTTTAGAGGCGTCGAGATAAATGTCCTTTTACATCAGGTGCCACATCACTTACAACATACTGGATTGGAAGATATCACAAAGATCAGAATGCGTGATAGTACAGTAGTGGAAGTGTAGTAATTGGCGCTTCGGGCGCCTCAAAGAGACAGTAAGGGAAAAGCGATAAGTAGATATTCCACGAGACACCGATCGAACGGGGAACAGAGAGTACTCATCGATAACCGACCAACCAACCCTTTTACTCCTAACTTTTGGTGTCGTCGTAGTGGACAGTTACAGGGTGACCGCAGAGTTGCCGCGCAGCCATGAACTGCTCAAGAGCTTCCTTGACAGGGCGCGATGGCTGCCGGCCGGCCGTCCTTAAGAAAAGATTTTGTAGATCAGGTAGCACTTCTGTCGCTCCTTCCCCAGAAAGCTCTCGAAGGGAAGTTGCGACATGCCGAACCGAATAATCGTGTTCTAGAGTCATATCCTTCACAGAGCCAAAAGTGTGTAAAAGTTCTAGCCATTGCGTAGCTTCAATTTTGCCTCGCCAATCTTTACGAGACACTGCGATCTCGAGATCAAGGGATTCCGAAGTTAGTATAGACCCGGAAGACAGTGACGATAATCCCCACAAGAGCTGAGCAAGAGCAGAAAGCTGCCAATCCAACGGTTTGCAAGCGATTTTTAACCGTAGGACTTCCTTGTCGGCGCTGTTATTATTGGCCACCACTTTTCGTCCGCAAAACGTGACCACAGCAGCGAAGCTGAAAAGTTCTATGCGTGCTCTATGGATTGTCCTGAATGTCACCGTGCGATAGATGAAGTCCCCAAGTAGTGGAGTGTCGAATACTAGTTGATTGAAGACGGAAAAGTCACTTTGGTTGAGTATTGGTGTTTCGATTTGAGACAGGAAGTCCTCCAAGTACTCAGTATCACTGCGCAAGTCTAAAAAGGTGAGATTGTGGAAGACTATCCGAGTGAGTGGGGGCGGATATTGGCGCGTTCGATGAGCCCGAGATCGAGGGTATCGGAATCCAAGTTCAAGTGATTCGAGCCTGGCCAACGTGGACAGACAAGAGACGATCTTCTCGGGTGCAATATATCCGGAATGAGGAATACGACGAAGGGAAAGCCGGACAAGGTTGGTGGTAGATAAAAGTAGGTTTCCAATTGATGGATAAGGAATGCCTTCCAAGTTGAGTGATATCAGACATGGGGCAGATCCACCCAAAAATGAACCGGGAAGGACCGGCACATTTCGATGTTGTGAAGAGGAGAGCTCTAGGCTTGTCAGCGCCGGGAATGGCTTGTTTATTGCCGGAAATTCTTTCAACAAGGAATCTTGAAACGGCTGGTGGTAGTAATAGAGTTTGCACACTCGATTGTGATGCCTGAGCGCGGTGATGACGTTGGTCACGTCCCCTTTGGACTGCATCTTCTCGGCAACTATGACAATAGGCATTTCTGGCCAGATATTCAGTGTCTTCGAGTTGGCCGATCGTTTTCGAGTGCAGTAAAGTTTGAGATCCAGGCGACGTGGTGAAGCAAACACGATGCATCGCCATCTGTAGCACACGTGCACTAGCGTGTGCCATCCATCGTAATCATGACCGTATCCGAGTCGAATTTCATCGGCCGTATCTTTGCCCAGATATAACTCGAATATTTCCAGAAGGACATAGTCCGGGAGCGCGTCGATAGTCACCCGTGGGAAAAGCCGGTCTGGAACCGTGCAACACTCAGTACTACTGTAGGCATCCTAGGAAGGACCACTTTTTGCCACTTACCTCGGCGTTCGTCAACCGACAACATCTTTCGTTGACGTGCGATGTGCCTTCCCCCATTGAAATACTTGACGGTCTGCATTGGCGATGCGGTGAGGGATGGATAGTTGGCGATGGGACTGGGATTCAGTTTTAATTTTCAAGGAGGCAGGATAGCGGGAGGTCAGCGGTGAGTGGTGAATCAATCTGGAGAGGCGGATGGAGCAAGTCGTGATTCACATGTGTTTGCCTTTGTGTGTTCTGCACAGCCTCGTATCGGATTACACCGCCATCGTCAAATACTGTCAAGCATCAACATGTCAACACCAAATGGAATATGTCCTGCCTCTGACGCCCAGGGTGAGATATGCGCCTATGGTGTCAACCTATCACGAAGGCAGCCATTAAACGGATCTCAATGTAGAAAGCGTGTGTGCTATGCCCTATACTATAAAGGTTGAGTACTTGAGTTCCAGGTACGCGTCGGGCCTCAGAACGAGTGTGGTTCTCGTGCTTACTCGTGCGCGCTGTTACTGAGTCGTTTATTTGTGTCTACACGCTGTTTATTAATAAACAACTACACGGGGTCAGCTAATTCGTAACAAAAGGTAAACAAAGTATTCTCACCTCAGTAACAGCGCGCGCGAGTAGGCACGAGAACTGAGGTGGATGACGTTAACTACTGGTCCTTATAAGGTGCTCCTCGAGCGGGCATCGGGCAAGTCAATAAAGTAAAGAAATGACAGGTAGCCACACAACTAATTATCAGTAATTGTCCATTGCTAACTACGGCGACATAGGGCCGCGTTGTGGAGTCCATTCAATATCAGTCAAGTCCACATCCTACTGAGGATACTCCGACACACATGGTAAATGAACTACCTACTGTCGCGGAAATAGAGGTCGGCCCTCAGTAGTTTTGTAGGATCCTTATTTCATCACACAGGACGGTGCACACGGTCACTAAGAGCGACCGCTATACACAACTGTAACTCCGCATCTATACCAATCACAATCGCAGAATCACTCAGCATGACATGGCACAGCACGACGGCCAATTCGCGGGATCGTCGCCGTCGAAATGGCGGTCCCTTATTATTCCCGAGGTCGTAGAGCACGGGTCAACACCGCATTCGAGAATCACGAAAGAGTTTTGGAACGTGGTGATGATAGAAAGAAACCGGGCACAAGTAGTTATACAGACGTCGGAGGACAAGGGTACAGGAGATGGTGGAAAACATAAGAGAAAAACGGCAATCAGATACAAAGCAGAGAGCACCCATCGATCAAGTCCTTTTCAATACATTTGGGAACCTTCGATGTCCCTGTGGTCGACAGCGACAGGATGACCGGAGAGCTCTCGTGTGGCGACGAACTCGCCAATCGCCTCCTTGACAGGTCCCGTTGGCTGTAGTCCCCGCAAGGAAAGCTTTTCTAGCGCGGGCAACAATTCCGTCGTACTCTCTCCGACGAAGGCTTGTAAGACGGGCACGACAAATTGGACCATCTTCTTGTGTAGGATCAGATTCTTCACGGAGGTGAATGGGCGCAACAGTTCCAGCCATTGAGTGCTCTGCATGTCGTCGTGCCAATGTTCTCGATACTCGCTGATCTCGAGGGTTTCCAAGGTGAGAAGGGGGGACAAGGGAGAGGCCCAGAACTGCGTGAGCGACCAAACCTGCCAATCGGACGGCTCGCACGAGACCCCGAAACTGATCTGGCTATGTTTCCTCGCATGCGTCCAGTGAATGGTGACGTGGACGGACCCGTCCCTAAACTGCACGCTTGCTCGATAGGGCGATTTGAATGTCTCCGTGCGGCCGATAAAGTGACGAAGGAATGGGGTGTCGAACGTCAGCTGGTTGAAGAATCTCACGACCAACTGGCGGAGCAGAGGGATGTCGATCGTGGACACGAGGTCCTCCAAGTAGTCTCTGTCGCCTCCGAAGTAAAACCGGGTGAGAGCGGGGAGGACGATGCGCGTGAGCGGCGGCCGCGGCGGCGGAGGTCGGCTTTTTTCTTTGCAGGCACGAGAACGAGGGGATCGGAAGGAGAGCTCGAGCAGGTCGAGGCTTGTCAACGCGGACAGGGAAGTGACCATCGTTTCGGGTGAAAGGTACCCGGAATGAGGAACGTCCCAAAGTTGAAGGCTGAAGAGATCGTGCGTGGACGAAAACAGCTTCGGGAGAGCCGGAAATGGAATGCCGCGCAAGAAGAGTTCTTGTAGACGTGGGGCGAATCCACCCAAGAAGGAATCGGGAAGCACGGGTGCCGATTTGTTGTACGACCGAAGCTTGAGCTCTTTCAACATCGGGAACGGTTTCTTCATCGCTCCGAATCGTTTCAACAGCGAGTTTGAAATGCCCCGGATGTTGACGTTATAGACGCGATCGTGTTGCTTGAGAGCAGCGAGGAGGTTGGTGAACCCCCGAACTAGCGAGGTGTCGGAATAGGCATATATGAGAATTGGCAATGCCGGCCATATATTCAGCATCTTCTTGACCGGTCTTCGGTTGGTGCAATAAAGTACCAGATGGAGGCGACGAGACGAAGCAAAAACGATGGATCGCCATCTTTGGCAAACGTGGATGAGGGTATGCCACGCGTCTTCGTATACTTCTGGTCCCTCGCTGACGGGATAAGAATAATCTTCAGGGAGGTCCACAAAGCGATCGAATATCTCTAGAAGGACATCATCGGGGAGAACGTCGATCGTCTTCTGGACTATCTTACTCAACTCAGCAATATCGTACAAAGAGAAACCTGAGAATCACTCACCTCGACTTTCCTCGACCCGAGGTTCGTTCCGTCGACGTGCAACACGCTTTCCTGAGCTTGACTTTTTGATTGTTGGCATTTAATGATAAAGATAAGAGACGAATATTTTGGCGATGATGTCGTTGATATAGGGAATACGAATGCGAGTGGAGTTGAGAGTTAAACGCGAGGAGGTGCGTCAACAGACATCAGACATAAAACCGCGGATTAGAAAACGTCCAGGACACAAGCGCCAGAGTAAGCGCAGCAGAAGAGTGAAAGAAATTTCAAATGGTTTTTGACGCCGGCGCTTACACACGGTGGGCGAGCCGATGCTGGCTCGAAACAGATCGGTTCGAGTGTTGGGGAGGTCGAAAAACAAACAGACACTAGTGAGTGGCAAATCAGGTCGTTTCGCAACAGAGCTGTGAGACTCCGGATGTACTGTATACATGTCAGAGGTGATAATCGTAGCAGGGAATCAACCTGAGGACCAGAAGAATGTGCGGTTGCCATGGTGTCGCCCACGCGTTGGGGGTGGTGACAAACCCAACATGATGTTGTCGTCGTCGATTGAACAATCGAGTACTATGTAAGCAGCCGTCTATTTTGACTGACGTCAGTGAGTGTATATCTCATCTCGCATAGCCCCCACATTTTTGCAACACAGCGACAGGAAACGCGCATTAAACGATGATGGATAAGCACTTAAGGGGTGAGGCAGTAATGTTTTGATTGATTATACGAAGACGCACACATTGGTGGTAATGAAATCCGCATAGGGCCGATACGATGTGCCACAGCTAAACTTAGTAGGGCAGACATAGGGTTCTTGATGGCGACCTAAAGCACGTCACACTGTCCTGCCAAATAGAACGGATACGTGAACCCACTGCCGATCTAAAGGCCAACTCGAACGTGATGGCGCGTTCAAGTAAAAAAACGAATCATCCATTCTGCCCAACCGGCAAGGACCAATCGTTCATGACATCACCCTGTGGACTCTCGAAATGTTCCGGTCCGGGTCCGGAAGAACAGCGCCACCCTCCTCTTCCTAAGGCCCCAAGCAGCAACGTTACAAATCCTGAACTTTTCTCAGGAACGGATTCCGGGGATTCCCGTGGCCGGCTAAAGTCACTAGGTGTGACAGGGTGTCATTTTCTCGTCCACCCATAACCCTAACATAGCACTAATGTAATACACAGCTGACAAAATATTGAGAAAAATAAAATATTATTGTACCCCCCCTGTCACGCCTAGTGACTTTAGCAGTTGGCCTTTTTCCCCGGAATCCATTCCTGAGAAAAGTTCAGGATTTGTAATGTTGCTGCTTGGGGCCTAAGCCTTCCTACTTTCCACTTTCACTCTAAGCATAAGCTTTAGAGTCTGATAAATGATCTAGCTCCATATTGAGTTAGCTATTGTGCAGACATTACTTGCACTACTCTTATATTCTCTAAACACTTAGTAATCGACTCAAGGCGAGCGATTACCTTATGCTAAGTCCAGGTGTAACATCCTATCCCTCATCGAAGGGCCCAAAGTGGAAGGATGGGCTGAGCAAATGTACAAGTACCTGGATGACATCCACAACAACCTGGGACAACTTCTGGGATGCTCTCCTTGGCAAGCCCTAGAGCGAGAGTTTAAGAATGCCTTCATCGACTATGCTGAAAACGAGAAGGCCCAGAAGGCAATGACCATGCTCAAGATGAAGGAAGGAAATGTCGACGAATACATCACTTCCTTCGAGTGCCTCGCCCATTGGGCAGGAGTTGACATAGATGATGCGTCGAACCTGAAGCTGTTCGCTCAGAGACTTCCCTTCCCCTTGGTAGAAGCCATCGTCCACTACAACAAACCAAACAACTTCTGACAATGGTGTGAAGGCGCACAGGAGCAACAACACAGCTGGCTTCGACTCCAGGCCATCAAGGAAAGCTTTGGACAATCTCAACCTTCCATACCCCCCTGCATGCTTTACGCTCATTTGAAGACTCGTCGATTATGTCCCATCCGTTAACCCTCCTTTTGAACAAATGCTAGGTTGTACTGAGGTGGACAAAGATGGTTGTGTTGTACCCATGGACTTGGAGCCTCTCATGTCTATTGCATTTGTTGACGAGCGTTCATATTGAGACTACTTTCCAATTCAATATAATGAAAGGCAGCTGGGATTTAATCGAAACAAGACATACATTGTCAGTGATGGCAGGCCTGGAATCACATAACAAGATGGCCGAGGGTGCATCAGAGGCCATCGCATGGTCAAAGTTGTTTGATTACGAGTCTACAGCATGCACCCACCTTTCAGGGGCATTTGAGAAAAGCGGGTGTGGTAAGAACCGAATAGCAAGTGTAATGAGCAATGACACTGTGGCTTGGTCGACCACAAGGTGGGGGAGGGGCACAAGAAGGAGATTGCATCGAAAACCAGGGGAATACTGGACACACACAGTGTTCAGGTTGGATGAGGGGGGCAAGGAGAGGATAACAGGTGGTGAGTGAAAAAGGGGACTGGGGCACGGACATCCAGGTGGGGCAGGTGGGAGAGATAGTGGGGAGATGCCCAGTGCGGTCAAAAACAAACGCTTACCACATCAGGCAACTTGAAAATTGAACATCAACATTGCATGTTGCACAACACGTGCATCTTCGTCCAGTCCATTATCACCACTCGCTTCCCACTTCCAATAGGTCAAGGGAAATTTATTCCTGAGAGCATCCAATGGATTATTATTCACCTTGCTTCAATGATGTCCATTGACGATACAGCAATATATTCTGATGTCTCACCTAGCAGCATCTGAAGGATCCTGGCCCACTTCAAGGAGACAGGAGACGTCATCAAGTCGAAGTGTTCCAAAACGCAGGTAACTCCAACCCTCTGTGATCTTGACATTCAGGTATGGCTCTATCTCATGACAAAGCTGGTTGTTGATGTTTTGTCAGTACATGCATTCCGCACTTGCTGCTATACCGGATATGTATCTTGATGAATTACGTCTGGAGCTCCAGGAAGTCTGTGGGGTTTCAGTGTCATTGTCAACTGTCTGGAGAACATTGATAAAGGGAGGATATACCATGAAAAAGGTATGTAAATGTTGGCCATATTTCCATTGTCTAACTTCTTGACAGCTCAGCTGGATTGCACTGGAGTGGAGTGCTGAAGCACAGGCTGACTATGCAATTCGCATTGGCCAGTATGCATGAAACCGGCACCTGGTGAGCTAGCTTGTATGCTTGTACTGGGGTAAGTCGTGGGAACTGGCCCATTGGCATGTGATTGTACCATTAGTGATTGTGCTTACGCGTTGATAACTGGCTGACTGATGTCCTTGGATCTGCTGACTCATTGTGACTCATACGTTTACGAATCCTAGTAGTAGTTGTAGTAGGGTCTTATTGTTCGCCTCCAACTCCTACCTTTCTTGTACGATTCCTATTGTTCCACCAGTACAGTACTAGGATCCCTGTACTTGGACTCTGTAGTATAAGTAGTAGCCCTTGCTGTCCCTAAGACGGCAAGTTGAGTCTCCTTGTCTACTCAATAACAAGTTCTCTTCCCCTTCCTCTCCCCTCTCTTATGTGCTCTCAAAGGGTGGCTACTTCGACGTACTGAAGCAAGCGGTAACCCTACTATATGCAACCGACGACGCCTCAGGATACAAGCATGCATAACGACTATTGGTTCTGTCAATACCTCAACCCCCGATTGGTGCACAACGATGGACCCTGCGACTGTCTCAAGAAGCGAAGCGCAACGACTGCAGTTCAACACTAGGTTCACAGCTGCACTGTTGAACTAACTCAACTACCAACTCAAGCCTAACGTTACTGCGCTAGTAGCGGCAGTGACATTAGACTCAACTTACTTTCTTCAAGACGGCTAGCAGCAGCACCAGTAGCAGCAAAGGAAAGGCTGCAGAATTACCAATCATCCTTTTACCCAACGATCTCATCACCAGCTATATCGACAACAAACGCATCATCCAAGTAGGGGAACAAATGACGTATAACCCCCGAGACTACCCAGTACTACTCTATTGCAACAACAGCAACTACATCGTCGACGAAACGAGTTTCCTAGTAGTGGTCTACAACGGAACGTGGTACCATGTAGCATTCTTGAAGACCCGCAAGACACCAATCCTAGGTGAACCCATACTGTGGGTGCACCAATACGACAGAGACAAATCAAAGAACGACCTGGAGGAAATCATTGAACGTACCCAAGGAATCAGATTGCATTCTATATCTGAACAACAACCCAACATGTCTACAGTTGTGCAAACGCAAACCCAGACACAAGAACAGACGAACTAGGGCCAAACAATGGCCGCAGGAAACACTATGAGCACCCCTGAAACCATTCAAACCACTATGCGCTCAATGATGAGGCACTACAGCACCACCTCTGGAGGATACCTGAACCCAGCTGGAGGAAACCCAGGAGGGCCAGGAGGAGGAGGCCCTGGAGGACCAGGAGGGCCGCCTCCCGATCAACAACCCCAACAAGTAGTACCCCAGGCAGCTGACGTCAAAGTTATGGAGAACCTCCCACAGATCTTCAACGGTAATCGCCTTCGTGCCAACGACTTCATGGAGGAAGTCAAGCAATACTTACGCCTCAATAGGGACATCGCAGGATATGACTCCCTGATCAAGAAAGTGGCATTCACGCTTATACTTATCAAAGGACCTGACGTAGCAGGATGGGTCAAGGACATAGGAGCGGCAATTGACACCCTCGACCCTCTCACCCAGAATGTAGAGGCCGTATGGACCACCTTCGTCAACGAATTCAAGGATTGCTTCCAGGATACCCAAAGCGATGCACACACCTGACAGGAGCTGAAACAGCTTCAGTTTTGCTTCCCCAATATTGACGGATATATTGCCGCCTTTGAGGACCTCGCCTGCAAGGCAGGATACAATACTGGGAACCCTGAAATCATCGATCTGTTCATGGCTGGACTCAACCAGGACGCAGTTAAAGAAGTCTTATCAGCCCCAATGCCTCAGAACTATCTTGAGTTCAAACAGAAAGCAGTCAATGTCGTCTGCAGCAATGTCCTCGTCAACAACATCCTGAAAGGACGAGGCGACGACAGCAGTGGAGGCTTCTGCAGCAATTCCTTTCAAAACAATCAAACTTGGCGCCAAAATCGTCCGTTCAATAACCCTTTCGGGAATAGAGGAAACTACAACCAAGGGTCATGGCAGGGAAATCAGCGCCCTGCTGGACAGCAGCAATTCCAACAATGTCAGCAATCGTACAACTCGACCAACGCACCCCACTGGATGGCAAATACACCCGTACCCATGGATATCGATAGATCCCGCGCCCCGCCAAACTGCGGAGGATTCAATCGTGGAGGATTCAACCGAAGTCCAGCACAAGGACGTGCCGTGCAGACCACACCCCCTCAAAACATTGGTGACAGGGCTTGTTTCAACTGCAGGCAGCAAGGTCACTTTGCCCACAACTGCCCTAATTGTCGTGGCCAGTATGCTCGTGGAAATCAAGCAAGCCTCCTTGATTTCAACAAAGACGATATGTTATGATCCTGGAATGGCACCCATTAATTTTTCCTTTCATCTCCTCTTGCTAGCAGCTGCTGATAGCTGCCGACCCCAGTTTCTCCCAACCATTTCTCCGTCTCGTATGACTCGTACTTGTTTCCGAGGATACTCCTTTATTTGTCCAACCATTTCTCCTTAGTTTCCCCTTTCTTATTTCGCTCTGACACCACTTTCAAGTTGCACCACTTACTTTTACCTTTTCTGGAACTGCCAGCTCATTTCCAAAGTGGTACCACTTTCTAGTATTATTCTGAGCATGTATATAAGACCTTCTACTTCGAAGAGTTAGGCCTTAAGCCTGACTTGGTTTGCAATACCAAGACTTGTTGCTTCCAAAGCGCCTTTCAGGTTTTTCCCCGATCGTATCCCTTTTGTGCTCTTACATTCGCTGTATCCCTTTATCTATTAGGGATCTCTCTTTAACACATCAAAGTCGAAGCTCTGCTCTTGCAGTGTCTCACTAGGAGGACGTCATCCCCAGTTGAGAAGCTCCCGAAGACTACCGTCACTTGGAGGCGCTATACGTGCGCCCACCGGAAACTGCCGATCACCTTATTGTCGATCACTAGTGTTCCCGATCACCACAGCTGTCGATCACCCTTGTGACCAACATAGAGGAGAGTGTTACTCCCTTGTTCGGATCATCGTTGCGACCAGTATAGAGGAGCGGATACCTCCCTTGCTTGGATCATTGTCCTTAGACCCAACAGGACTCGTGCTACAGAGCAATAGCCATTGAAGCTCACTACACATCTGCCGATCATGGTTACCAACTTCATATTCTTGTAACCAGCTGCCGACTACTTGCCGACGAGTTGCTCCCGACATACCAACCCGTGCATGTTGCACCTTTAGGACCCTTGGATCCTAACACAAGTCAGGCTTACTTTCGATCCTAGAAGGACGCCTAGGATACCGTGCAGACAAACTGGCAATTCGCCGCATCGAAGGGGAATTAACTAAAGACCCCAAGCAGATCTACCGAAGGCAACACGACGACCTTCCGGCACACGTTAAAGGCACAGTCTTATTCAATAACGCAGGGTTAGGACACCCGGACAGAGGATACTACCTCTTTGACCAAGCAGCCAATAGGTGGCACGCAGTCGAGTTCCTCAGGGACGAGGACGAACAAGACTTTTGGTACCTCCTTTACCAGGATCAGGAAAACGAGGAAGACAGCCGTTGGTATACAACCATTAAACATCGGATCCCAAATAATGACGAAGGGACCGGTTATTGGAATACAGAAGATTCAGAACATCCCGACTATACAGGACCAAGACAAGGGTCAAGTGGGAAGCATCTTGAGGAATATCTTGCAGCAAGCCTTCATCATGTTGTGACAACACAAGGGACTCAGCCCTTATCGGAACAAGAGCCTATTTTACCTCAAGTGGAAGCTGCCATAGCAGCAGGCATTTCGGTACCACTCAATGTACCACCAGTAGCAGCCACTCAGCAAACACCGAAGCACTCCCCAGCAGTTTTAACCGGATCACCACTTCCTGCACCTATTATCGCACCAACTATGTCTACAATCGCTGCCACTACCTCAGGAGGCAATCCTCAGCCGATTAACGTTATCAATCAGTCAACGGCACTTAAAGGAAATCCCCCAGCCATATTCGATGGAGATAGGAAGAAGAGTCAAGGCTTTCTTGTGGCCTTCGACCTTTACCGAGGACTCAACAGAACCAATGTGGCTATGACCAATCCGTACAGCCGCGTCCTCAACCTCCTCACTTATATTGAAGGAGAGAACGTCAACTCCTGGAAGGAACAGCAGCTGAAGAAATTGGAAAACAGACTTGCGGCAGGAACCCTGGAGAATGACGAAGATCATTGGACTATCTTCAAACGGGAGTTCGAGAACGCCTTCACCAATACCAACGCCAAAGCAGAGGCATACCAAAGTCTTACGTGCCTGAAACAAGGGGACAGTCTCGACACCTTTGTGGCGCAGTTCAAGAAACTAGTAGATGAAGCGGGAGTCGATCAAGACAGTCATGGAGTCATTGAGCTCTTCAAAAATGGACTCAAAGGAGGACTCACTCAGGCAATCATCGGATCGCCCGCCTTCGACCCTATTAACCCATGGGACACTCTGGATAGGTGGATTAAAGAGGCGCATGCTCAGCACATCAAGTGGAAGATGAAACTACAGTATGGAACCAACAAGGGCAACATTATACGCCAAGGCCTCTATCAAGCCTTCAAAGTAAAGAAGGGAGGCAACGGGAAGCGTCTCACCACATCCCAAGGAGGCGATGCAATGGACGTGGACGCCGCAGTATTTACGAGCCTTACAGAAGCACAAAAGGGCGAACTTCAAAGGGCCAACAAATGCTTTTACTGCCAGAAACTAGGACACAGGGCCAAAGATTGTTACAAGAAGAAGCACGACCAAGGAGGGACGAACCCCTCACAGATCAAAGTTGCCGACGCTACCAACAAGAAGGAGGAGGCTCAGCCTAAACCCCTCTCTATGGAGCAGCTCGCCACAGTAATCCTCAGCACTATGGAACATGCCAATCCCGATACCAAGCTGGAGCTCGTAGAAAAACTTATCCCAAAGGATTTTCTTCAGGCTCTCGTCTAGCCGCCTTAGCAAGAGCACTGCACCTCAATAGTGTGTACCTTAAACGACAAAATTCAATTCAAGTACCATTTGCACTATCAAACTATCGAGGGACGGTGGAAGAAACAGCACTTCTGGACAGCAGAGCTACCGAAAACTTCGTTGATCATACAACAGTCATTCGACTACGACTCGGGACCAAGAAATTGGACAAACCACGCATCGTTTACAACGTGGACGGCACTCAGAACAGACATGGAACCATTACTAGTGCTTGCGATCTTATGGTTTCAAGAGGAAACAGGAAGGAACAGCAACGATTCTACATCACTAATCTAGGGAAGGACCGCTTCATTTTCGGATATCCCTGGTGCCGAACCTTCAAACCAGATATCGATTGGTCAGATGCGCAACTCAAGGGCCCAAGGGTACATGCAGAAACCCTACTACATGGCAAATACCAACGAATCAAGAACTTCGTTAAGGATCTACAGGAGGAAAAGAAGGTCAGAGAACAGGAAGACCTGATCCTCGAAACAAACAAAATATGGGGACCAATCCCCCTGGACGAAACAAGGAAAGAATACGTCCAATGAACTACCGACG